>JADRCG010000008.1:16357759-16365259 GCA_019844195.1 Rhabdomys dilectus
ACACACACACACACACACACACACACACACACACACACACACACACAAACTACATGTATTAAGTACCAAGAATTCAATTTGGAATTGCTATAAACAGCAAGATTACTATATAGCTGGCCCTGTGTCTGGATGGTATCTATCTCCAAAGGCATCCTCTCGCTCTTGTCCCTACCTAGAAGATGAGCAAACCCAGCAGAGCCTCACCCAGTCCAAGCCATGCTCACCACCAGATCTGGAGGACACCAGAGCCTGGATACTTCCGTGCTCCTCTTGGCCACCAACCATGAAGTATTGGTATAATATCAATTTGTTGCTTTTCTTGGGTGGTAACTCCCCATTTTCTGTCCCCAAGAGCCTCACAAGTTTTCTGAAGGGCAGTTTCCTCGTGTTACTGTTTTATTTTTGCTAGGAAGTAGCCAGATCTGTTGGGGAGCTACTGTTACCACTGGATAGGTTCTGGGTCTTGGTGTCAAGGTGCAGTTCTGATGGGCCACCAGCATGTGTTTTAATAGAGTAACAAACAGATCCTGGGAACACCCGCTAGCAGCCTGTAGAGTGGTAGCTTTGTCACTGGCCCCCAAAGGCAGTGCCTTGCAATGAGTTGTGTAATTTTTCCTTCTAACTAACCCAGCAGAAAAGGGCAGGATAAAGGAAGAAAATGTAACAATTTCCTTGATGCGTCCAAAGTGCTTGTCCAGTCTTACTAAAATGGAGCTAGAGAGCTATGTATGTTACCACAAGTTTTCATATATCATCTGCGAAGAAAGACTGCAGCTCCTTTCTTTTCGCTCCCTCCACAGTTGTAGATTGCATGGTGCTACCAAATTGGAATAATAAGTCTATTCTTTTACGATTTTGGAATCATCTATGTAAGCTAACAAAAACCAACCAGGTTTCCAAATTTGTGACCATATCAGAGATATAAGCTGGGCATGGTGGCACATGTTTATAACTCTATTTCTTGAGAGGCAGAGGGAGATGAATTGCCACAAGTTTGAGACTGGCATGATCCACATAGTAGGAGTTTTCTTTATTTAATTAGTAAGTGGTGAGGGATACACCAAGAGTCACCTTGTGGATTAAGAGTAACTTTGGTTTCTTAGAGCACAGAGCATGGAAGGAAGTCTGGGATCAGCACACACAAAACAGGCCCCATCAAACCTAAAGAGGGCAACAAAAGTCCCTGGTACAGACATTGCAGGGAGAGACTGATAAGCTGAGTTCTGCCAGCGTCGTGCCCTGGTGAAAGCACTTATCTCTCTGACGCCCCCTCATCTGCTCTCACACGAGACTGTGGCAATGAGTGACATACATCAGCTTCCTTGGGTGACACACAACAGTTTACTTGGGTGACACACAACAGGTTACTTGGGTGACACACATCAGCTTCCTTGGGTAACACACAACAGCTTCCTTGGGTGACACACAACAGTTTACTTGGGTAACACACAACAGCTTCCTTGGGTGACACACAACAGCTTCCTTGGGTGACACACAACAGCTTCCTTGGCTGGAAGTCAGCCAGGCTTGTTCCTGCTATTCTGTCAAACATTCATGCCAACATCAGAAGCTTGCTCTACTAAGGCATTCAAGGGCTTTGTAAATGCTTCAACCTACAAAACAATAACAGTCAAAGGAAAAGAGGCTATCTATCAACTTGAAAGTGGGGATCATGAGAGGGACTTGAGGGGGAAGGGAGAGAGAAAGTCATATAGTTCTATTTCAATTTAGAGCATATTTTTTTATATGCTCAACCGAAAAGATGGCCAAGTTCTGAGGTGACCACATGAAGCCCAGTGCAGTTACCTTACCCAGGAAGTGGAACATGATCCCTACAGAGTGTCTCCATTTGTTTTCACTAAAAGGACACATCAGCCAGCCTGTATCATGCCCCTGTAGAAAGCAACCTAGAGCTCTGAGAATGAGACCATTCTTTCAGAGCAGAGACATCCTCATCAATCCTTCTACATGGGCACGTAGTTATCAAGTATGTATGATGAGTGATTTGTAGTGAGATGCATTGATATGGATGAAAAACTTAGCTTGCTTGGTTATAGAACATAGTAACAAAGACAAAAGGCAGAAAGCCTTGGCATGGTGTGATTCTTTCCTTTAGATTATTAGGCCAGCAGTTGACAATTAAAAAACTCACACATAGCTCCTGTTGATTGTTGATTTGAATCTCTGTGGCAACTCTCTGGCTGTACTGCTGTCCTGTCTCCCAGATAGCTTCTGTACT
The DNA here is from genome assembly GCA_019844195.1 of Rhabdomys dilectus. Lineage (NCBI taxonomy): Eukaryota > Metazoa > Chordata > Mammalia > Rodentia > Muridae > Rhabdomys > Rhabdomys dilectus. The sequence goes on from JADRCG010000008.1 coordinate 16,359,999, forward strand.
GTGACTTGTTCTCTTTGTGTGACATAAATGAGTATTTCTTGTGGAAGGATTTAACTACATTTACTTCATGTATATACATGTGTGTGTGTGAGATTCTTTATGTGTGTCTACTCGTATGATTATATGTCTGTGTCCATGTGTGTGATTATGTGTCTGTGTCCATGTATGTGATGTGTTTGTGTGCATGTGTGTGCTCATGTGTGCGCATGTGTGTGCGCGTGTGTGTGTGCATGCGTGTGCGCGCGTGCGTGTGTATATGTGTGTGTGTGTGCGTGCATGTGTGTGTGTGCGCGTGCGCGCACATGTGTGTGTGTGTGTGTCTGCGCACATGCTTGTGCGTGTGTGTGTGTGTGTGTGTGTGTGTGTGTGCATGTGTGTGGTGTGCTGTGCCACACACAGTGGTGGTCAGAGGATGACTTGTTGGAGTCAGCCCTCTCTTTCCACCACATGGATCCCAGGGATTGAGCTCAGGTTTTTATTCACTGAGCCATCTCACCAGCCCACGTGGAAAGACTTTAAATAGAGCCTGTTTGTCTGCTGGCAGGGTAGCGTTGAAGAATAGTAAGTGCATACACAGGACCTCTGTGCACAGGCTGTTCGGCTGGTAAAGAACTCGATTCTCTTGTGTTGTAAGCATTTCCTTCTGAGGAAGGCCTACAGGGTTGGGGAGAACATTCTGTTCTGTAATAACTACTTCCCAGAGACAATGGCTGTCTTCCTGGGTGCACAAGACTAGCAGAAGACCTACAGAGAAAAGAAAATACTGGGGCAGTAGGGTAGCATTTGTATTCAGAAAAGACACCTGATTAAGACAGAAAGGTTTTGGGGGGTTTTGTTTGTTTGTTGTTATACTAAATATAAAAAGCCCTTACCTAAGTAAACATTTCCCCCAGTTTGGAACTGTCTGGAGCCGTCACACGCGTGCTTCTCAAACTCGAGGGCAATGTACATACATGTAATTGGCCGCTCTCTCCTCTCCCCCGGCAGTCTGTGAAAATGCCCCTGCTTCTGCCGAGCCATTAAAAGGCAGCGCTTGCACCATACTGTGATTTGGAAGCTGAAGAAAATGGCCAGGACTGACTGATATCTGATAAACAGTAACAGGAGTCCGTTTATTGCACCAATCGTTAAATAATGGCGTTGATTATAAGGCAGCTAACTGCAGATGCAGTAATTGTCTGTCATAAATCTTAGTCACTTGTGACAGGAACACAATGAACCGGAGCATCTGCTCTAGGGCAAATGACTTCTGATAAATATCAGCTCCACGAAAATGTACTTGGATGTGTCTCAATATTTTGGAGAGCCATTCATGTTGCTTCCACAAATGTGAAGTTATTATTGGTTTGTATTGATTTCACCACCCTTTTTTTTTTTTTTAAAGAGACAGAGAGTGACTCAAGGTTGCGTTGAATAGCATCTCGGCTCTCTTTATCTGATCTACTCATTCTCTCAAATGCATGTTTGAGTGAAAAAAAATAATTGCATCTTTTCGGTAGATTGCTGCTCAGAAACACAGCCTAGGAAATTCAATATACAGACTATAAAAAAAAATAACAAAAGCCAATGCTTGCCAAAGGCAGAGGGAACATGTTTTGGGATTTTACAAAGATTATTTTTTTAGAAAAAATTTTTAAGTCTTAAAATGAATTTTAACCACCTGAAAATGAATTGTGTAGTCTTCTATGATGCCTGAAGAGAAATAGTATTATCATATTTATTATAAAATTTACCAAGAAGATAATAGCTACACATCAAAACATGTACTAAAGTTAAAACAAAAATAAAAAAACCACCTGGGGAAGTTGGCATTACATAGAGTTTTAGTAACACCACACTTAAGAATATTTCCCCTAAATTGTTTATTTCCTAGTAAATAGTTACTGCATCCAGGATGCTTAGAAGTACAAAGCCTTAAAATTTTATGTTTACCTGATGAAGATGCTCAGCTTCGTAGAGTTTAGACTTAGAAATATGATTTGAAGATGTTGGGAGTAATTTAATAAAGAAATACTGTGTCTGCTGATAGCTGTTGATGGCAGTCAGAGGTCCAGGGCTCATGTCTGCTGTTTCCATGTGAAGAAAATGAGAGGTCTGCAGCCTCTCTATGAAATTACTCAGTGTCTCCAGCTGAGAAGTCCAGGTGTGTGTGTGTGTGTGTGTGTGTGTGTGTGTGTGTGTGTGTGTGTGTGTGTGTTATGGCACAGATCTAAGGGATAGTGGTGACAGATGATGTAAGGGGATCACGTTTCTGCAGAGCTCTCCTGCGGGCGCCCAAGGTCTTCTCTACTGAGTGGCTCTGCCTCAGGCTGCAATGCTTGGATAAAGCTGTCCATCTATCCACAGAGCCTTACAACCTTACCCATGGGGTATTAAAAAAAACCTTTTCTAGAAATCTGACTCATGTTTCCTCTAGTGTCTGGCCATAGAAAGACAGCTCACTGAACTCCCTAAATGGTTCCAGTTGAGGTGCAATGGTGATGGTCCTGTTAGCAGGAGCCAGGGTATGGGACCCTTTTATAATTAAAACAATGTCTCTTTGACTTTATGCTACATTTCCTGGGATATTATTTGAAATAGAGTAGCAGTCTACAGTGAGTCTAATATTTAGAGTAGAATTTGGCAAGTTGTTTTGACTGATACATTTAAGGGATAGGAAAACCAGTTCTTAGTTTTAACTTTGCATAAAGACTTAAGACAGCCCCAGACAGACAGACTCAAGCATGAGTCAGGTTCTGCCAGCGAAGATCTCAGCCCTTCTAGAATTCTGCCATGACAGTAGCCAGAGGCGCAAGTTTGTTACTACTGGGGTTGTAGAATGTGTGCTCGCTATAAACCACTTACACGTGTTTGGCAAAGGAGAGAAGCAGTGGGAGCCTAGAGCTGTTGTTAACGATGACATTATTAGTATTGCATATTTATTAACTAATATCCCTGGGTCAGGACTAAAATTCCCATGTCTGTCTGAGTTTTCATTTGCATGTGATTTTAAAATCTCTTGATTTTTGTGTTGTAACTTATTTCTTATTCCTGGTCAAACAGACCAAATCAATCAATCAAACAACCTTGCTAGAGAACTTACATAAATCATATTTCTATTTTGATGGGTATAATTCCCTGAATTCAGTATAAAAATAAAGCATATATATGACAAATTTCCTGTGTCATGCTGGACTGGGATTAGAGATGCCAAAGGATTCAAGAAACAGCATCTACCTAAACGTTGACAGAACTGGATAAACCAACAGGTGAAAGGGACAGGATCAATAAAACATCAAAGACCTTAGGAGGCCAGGAGGGCCAGAGATGAGACCTGTGGAAGGCTGCTATTGCCCAAGGTTAGTTATGATAGTACCCCTTTGCCTGACCTATTCTGATGATAACACTGCTTTATATATTTTGAAGATACTCAGGTGTACACATTGTTTAATAAATTTGAAAACAGGAAAGAGTAAGTAAATCCAGATCTATGTAAGAGTTCATGAGATTTCATCTAAAAGTCAAGCTTGTGCCTCTGCTCAGCTCCTCTTCTGTTAACCGTGGGCACTTCCCTGTGTCATACCAGGAAGCCTACCTTTTAATACAGAAAGCAGCCTGTCTTTTGAACTTTGTAGTGTCCTCTCTAGACATTCGTGTTGTGAGGGTCATGTGTGGACAACTTTTCATGTCCATGTTCACTGACGACATGTTGTTGGCTTGAAATCAGACACACAGATCATATTTAAACCATGCAAATTAGAGCCCACTCCTCCACTTGACACCACAGATCCAATTGCTAAATATCTACCAATGGCCCACTGTATGAGCCCTGAAATGTAAGATCCTTGAATTTCTTAGCTTTGCTGACCAGGAATGGGTCCAAGAAGTGTTGGTGCAAATCAGAGAAACTGCTAGTCACCCTGACACACTTGTTAACCCACCAATGGCAGGGCCAGCCTCTCTGCCATTGCTTAGAACAGCCTCGCTCTGACCAAGAGTTGTCTGACAGTCACACAGAGTCCTGCAGCTTTGTCCTGAGGGTTAAGAATCTCGTCCCAAGTGCTTTGCCAAAGCAGTTTCTCCAACCACAATTAGTCTGGTCCTCGTGGGAGCAGCTTCTTCAAGTTTCTTTGCGTCTTGTTTTAATGATCTTTATAAACAAGAGCTACAGTAATAGGGAGCTAGTCTAACCTTGCTAAAATACAGCAGAGTGTTGTTTGAATTAGCCCCCGAGTAATATCTCCTTGCATTACAAACAATTCAGTCCTTTAGAAAAAGGACTGGGGACTCATGTCTACAGGACAGGTTAGCTTGCCTCAGCCCAGGCCACATTGCCTGAAACAGTGGGGCCAGGTACCTTCATGTTCCTGCGCTTCTGAATTAAACAGGGATTGGCTTTGAGTTCTGAACTGAAGATGTGAATGCATGGCTGGGTACAGGGGTTGTGACCAGTACCCGGTTTTGAGGAACCATGCACACCGAAGTTGTGAATGCTCCAGGCTATTTCCAGGATTTTTAAGTTCAAGGGGCAGTGGTTTGGAAATCATTAACTGCCCATAACTGTGAGCGATCCTATCACTATACCATCATGGATGCTGTGTGACTGACATCAGGATAAGAACAAGTGGGAGAAATGGAGGATCTGAGCATGTGCCCCCATTCCAGCATGGGTACAAGCTGAGGCTGGCAGGCTGCCCAAGGGAATGATGGGTCTGTGTGGTTGCCATGGTTGCTGCCAATGGCTGTGAGCTGTCGACTCTAAAGATGAGGACCAGTTATTATTCGGTATCACAAGGCCTCATATGCTTCTCTTACAATAAAAAAGAAATTCTCTGTTTCTGTGACTATTCTAGTGGTGAAACAGGAATGAATGAACAACTTCCATGGCTTACCTCTTTCCATAAGTAGCCCAGCTGTGGTAGGAGCTGTGCTGTTATCAGTTATCAGACTCAGCATCAGACTCGGGTATTTTGAGATCATCTGACAGTGTGTCATCTACTTACTGAGTACAGTGACAACTGGGCTATCTACATTAAATTGTAGACACAACTAAAAACTTCACACTCACTATATCTTAGCTTTCTAGCCTGTGTGACGTGACCATCCTCCTCTACTCTTCACTTCCCCCATGATGCATTGGGCTAACCATGGCTCAAAGCAACACAGATAACCATGGACTGGTTCTTTGAATCATGAGCTAAAAGAAGCCCTTAAAATTTACCAGTTGCATATCTCAGATGTTTTTTCACAAAGACAGAGAGCTGACTCTCTATATTTTGGTA
>JADRCG010000008.1:16367759-16390547 GCA_019844195.1 Rhabdomys dilectus
GGTTCTCTTCTATGCTCTGTGGTCTCACTAATCACTGATGTTTGACCAAAACCAGAAAATGTACTGAGTGAGATAATCCAGGCCAAGAAGGACAAACATGTTCTCTCTTGTTTGTGGTTCCTTGCTCGGAGGCATTACATGTGAGTGCATAGCCTGGAGCAAATGCAGAAGGCAGGAAGTTAAAAAGATATGGGGAAGGCTCTAGAGGGGGAACAGCAGGTCTCAGAGATTATACAGGGGGAAATGGCCAAAAATAGGCCTTAACTAGGGAGGGGGAGGGAACAGTATAGAGAGATGTGGGAGGAAAGAGGGATAAATATCACTGAGGATGTTTGGAAAGCCACAGAAAATCATACTATTTTAGGTTTACCTAAAATTACACTATATATATATATATATATATATATATATATATATATATATGTCATTATATATACACATTATATATGTACTATACTTTAATATATACTCATATACAATATACTATAATATTTAATGTATGGCATATACTATTTATATTATATATATGTAAATGTATATATACATGTTTGCATAACTTAAATGAATTTATACCACTAGTGGTAATAATGCCCCACCAAGAATATAGTCTATGTAGCAAAATCCTCCATGCTAGAGAAAACTCCTTTTGAGTTGTTAGCCAAGGGAGGCCAAGAGATGACCCAAAAACAATACTGACCATCACAGTTGTCCTTGGTTTTCTCTCAGAAGTTGAAGGTACATTCCTATTCCTAAAGATAGCCATCCATTTCAAACATAGGACTTGAAGGGGTCGAGCTGCATCTGACCTGAAAGCCTCCTTCCCAAGGACTGGTGCTCTCAATACTGGAGGAAGCTATGCAAACACCCAAGGGAGAGCAATAGTCAATAGTCCTACCATGCTTTAACATCTTTTAACTACAGTTATGTCCAGAAATGCAAGATATCCCTAGTGGTGCAACCCTGGCACCTTTATCTTGGAGTTAACCATAGCTGTCTAACAGGACTTCAGGCCTGCTCAGTTGGGGGGACTTTATACCAAGTGCTGTAAGTCTGGTGCTTTTCAGTCTTTTCAGTTTCTTTTCTGTCACACTAGTGAAAATCTGGGAGACTTACCACGTGTTGATTATGGTGAATGCATAACACAAGGAAGCTGGTGATTGCTATCTATTTATAACAGGTTATTTAATTTGTAAAAAAATAAATAAATAAATCTAAAGACACAGAGTCTGCAAAACACAGAAATCCTGTTCAACAGGAAGAGGCTAATTAGACTAGCTATTGCACATTTTCAACTATGATATTTATGTTTTCCTGTGTTATCCAATCTCTTATAATCAACAACATTCCTGGAATCCTTTGAGAAAGTGATTCTGTTTTTACTAAATAAGCAGCTATAGAATATTGGTGTATTGTGCATCTAATTAATTCTAAACCAAAACTGTTTATTTTGTCTTTGAGCTTATAGTATTTGTGGCTTCTATACAAAACCTGCTGAAATTTAAACCAATTTAATACAGTTTGCAAAATAGTTTCCTAAAATAGCTATGAAATTCTACCCAGTGCACCCCTGGATTATGCTGTTTATTGTATTTTTCACTTATCATATGTGGGGAGGTATATACATATATACATGTTTATATATACATATAAACTACTTATGTATGTGTATATATATTCACACAGATAGAAAGACAGGGAGAGGATATCATATCTACTTATCATATATTATTAATCCTATTCTGTTTTTAAACTAAGATTTAAGCTCAATGATAATAAAACAGTAACCACTATCTTACTCATCATTTTCTGGCTGCTTGGAATTTTCCTGTGAACCTCACACATAATCATCATGTCTTCTGGTCCTCAGAACAACTCCGTAGACTTCTTTTGCAGGTGGAGACCAGGCCTGAGAGGTTAGGTGACATGCCCAAGGCTGCAGAGGTTGCAAGCAGCAGGGATGGGTTTGAGTGTAGTCTTAGAGTCTAATCCTGGAGTTCCCTTTGGCCTACAGGCAGAGACTATGTCATGTTCTCTCTTCATCTGCTCTTTATGGTGGCACTTAGAAGATGCCTGGCTCCTGGTACAACATCAGTGAACTCCATCCATCCACTCTGCAGGACCCTCATCCTCTGATGTGTGGCTTTGCTGACATGCTCACTTTTTGGTTTGTGATGGAGGGCTGTCATTTTGGCCATCCTCCTCCTTCAAGTATAAAATTAACCATACTTAATGTCAAGAGCATTCAGAGATGAATTCCATGTAGACACATAGTCCTTGGGGCTCAGTGCTGCTGAGGGCATCCAGAGCACTAGAGAGCCACAGGAAGACTATACCTTCCTGCTTCTGCTCTGGGAAGTATCTGAAAACAGCCCTTGGTCATTATTCCTAGTGACACACATACTAAGCCTCCTGTGGACTGTGTAGAAATTTAGGAGTAGATTTCTTTTGACAGTACTCACACATAATCTTTCCTCTGTACGCTACCCTTTGTTCTCTCCCCCTATGACCAGCATTTGTCAAAGGTGAAGACACTTGCTGTCCCCTATCTGAGGCTTCTGCCCCATCCTTGAACTCCTCCTCTCATTCCCCTTGTCCCCTGGGTACACTCAGTCTCTAGAAGTGTGTGGTGAAAGGGACCTGGTGCCATCACCAACTGTCCTCAGCTTCTCACTGGAATCATAGAACATTATGTCTTCAGTTATTGGTTTCCTCAGAGCATCAAGTATCACGAGGTACTAAGCTGTCACAAACTTCAGAGACTATTACTTCTGGCTTTCCTCTCCATGAGAGGCAAAGGCAGCATGGCATAAAGACAAAAGAAATAAATCAAGCAAACAACAACAACAAAATGGGCCTATCTTTGGATTGTTTCCGCAGACTATTGCGTCTTACATCTACTGAATCTCGTAACGGCATCCAGTTGGTTCAAGCTTTGAAGCCAGTAGACTTGCAATAAGGTCAGCTCCAGCCCCAGTGCTCAGAGCTGCAGTGGGCACATTATACTGGCTGGGCTGTTGATAGAGCAGGCTACAGTTTAAACTCAACAGCTCTCTGCTCAGAGAAGAGTATGCCCATCTCTGCCTTCTGCTTTGCTATTCTGTTTTCTCCAGCCCTCTTCCTTTGTAGATAACAGTTTCCATTTGCAAATTCTTTAAGATGAACAACTACATGGTCTTAGTTTAATAATGCGGGTTTTTTTTTTTTTTTGGAAATTTAAACAATGCATCTAAACTTTTCAGATAATAAGAAAAAAAGAAGAAAAGGATATGTGTATATGTTTGTATGTGTGTATATATATATATATGTGTGTGTGTGTATGTGTGTGTATGTATATACGTATATACATGTATATACGTATATACATACACACACATACATATGTATACACACACATATATGTATGTATATATATGTATGTATATATATGTATATATGTATATATATACATTGAAAGATCTCAGGAGGGTAATGTTGAGTGACAGGGATAAACAGTGTCCAAGTGAAAGGACATTTGGGCCATGAAAGAGGATAAAAAGCTATTTTTTTTCTAGTTTCAATTTTGTCACGGTTTTCCATTTGCATTGGATCGGTCTATAAAAATATAGTTGATAGTGAATGTATGAAACCCTAATTGAAGCTTTATGGCTTCAGAATGGTCATCTAACTGCATAGAAATTTAATGAGACCCACAACGTTTGGGATCTGGGAAAGAAACGGTGCTACTGATGCGGCATCCTGTGCACATGTCCAGAAGAAGCTTTCATTTAGAACATTGATGTGCATGACTGATCACAGTAAGGCTCTAGTTTGCTTAGCACGGTGGCTGTGGTTAATGTACATGAACATGCGTGACAGTAACACGTGGTGTAGTGATAAGAGAAAGATACTCACCTGGAGCTGATGTAGGAGAAAACAAGGATGTCTATGCTGTACATCTCACTTGCCTTTAAGACTCCCAGTACCTTTGTTGACTATGGTGATATTTTCTGGGTAAGCCATGAGTGGTTGTACATAGCACATTTTTGGTTAGAGAGTTTTCAAAAGCCACCAATGCTGGATGGGTCCTTCAAAGTTTATAATATCTTTACTTCTCTAGTAAACATTTAAAATTGATGTGGTTGCAAAATATAGGTACGAGACTTATGGCGTACACATGTAATCCCAACAGTTAATTATATATCCCAACAATTAATGATCAAAAGTGAATGGAAAAACACTGCTCTGTAGGGATCCAGCTGTAGTTAAATTAGTGATTAGAATATTGGTACAGGGCAAAGTGTCCTTGGGATGTTTCAAAATGCACAAAAAGCTCCAGAAGTCAAAATTTTTAATTGTTCCAATCCTTAAAACATAAATTCTAAGTGAATTTTCCCAAAAAGCAGAGTATCTATTTACACATTAAAGACAGACCTGTGTTTCAACCTTACAATTACAAACACTCTATAAAGTAACGTCAGAGTAAGTGGGATCTAATCCGTATGCTGAGTTTTAGCTCTAAGGCTTGTCCCTGCATGTTGTCCTGGTTTTTAAATAAATAACACGTGGTTCTGGCCATGGTGACTTCAGGTTTGTTGATTATACACACTTTTGCGTACCAGAAGAAAATACAAAGTGAAGTTTCCCCTGCTGTACGTAACCAATTTTGGACAAATATCTGTCTTTCATTTTAAATTGAACAGTGTGGTGATTTGTGCAATAAATAATTTTTAAATACTGCCATTGAACTTATTCATTAATATACTTGTACAACAGAGATAGCAACTTAAATTGGCGTTTAGCTGCTGCCGTTTGGTGGGTGAGCTGGTGCACACTCTTAGCATTGGGAAGTCATTTGCTGAACAGTGCTCTGGAGAACAAGATGTGGAAGCAACAGGATTTTATTTCATGTTTATGTCCTTTGAATTTTAGAACTGGGAACTGAAAGGGAGAGCCTTGTGCTGTCTGGTACAGTTTGTTCTTCAGCCTCTGCTCCAGTGGTCTCCTTTTCTTTTTGAAAAGGATGACTGTGTTAATAGGCTATCAAAAATGTATCACTGAAGATCTTACTCCAGGTCAGAACCTCAGAGCATGTCTGCAGTCGTCCCCTGACACTGTCTGGGGTTGGCCTTAGAATTCCCATAGAATGTGAAGGTGCTCATTTACCTTAGATAAAATGACACATGGTTGTTTTGTTTGTATAGAAGTTACATATGCCCCCTATGGAATTGCTAAAGCACCTGTAGATTATTCCTAATATGTAAATATAGAGTCAATGCTTGGGAAATACTGGCTCCATCACACTGCTGTGGAATAATTACAAGAATGGCATTCTGTATGTCCATCTTCGGTGTTGTTGTCTGTGAATGCATTTTGATCTATAATGGGTTTTTGTTGGGTGGAATGGTGGCTGTGGAGCTGGATACCATGAGCTGTCATCATTGGAGGCAGCCTTGACAGGTACTACCATGCTTTGGTGAGGCTACTAGGGTGGGTCCTCACCTAATATGACTGATGTCCTTATTAAGAAAAGGAGATTTAGAACCCCAAGGGTATCAATGATGTGTGTGCCCTGTTGAAAGACTAAGTGAGGGCACATGGTTGTCTGCAAGAACCGAGACCTCAGGAGAGTCTCGTCCTCTTGATACCTTAAAATACCTAGCCTTTAGAATAAAAAAAAAATCTGTTATCTAAGTCAGCCAGTGTATGAAAATTCTTGGTAGCCCTTGCAAGCCAATACAGATGGTTATTTAGCAATATTTGTTACTAGGTAAAATGTAATCTTTACTAGAATGCATTTAACCAAATTTAACTAACGTAAAATTAATCATCCAGTCATCTGGTTAGTGATTAAAGTTTACCAGAGATATAAAACTTATGACTTGCTAAGGCTAATGAATGTTATATTTGGTCTGCACTAGTTTTACATATCTGCTTAATATTGAGCCAAGTTTATTCTCTACAGTTCTCCCCAGAGACCTAACCTTGATTGCTAGGGTCCTAATGTAAACCAAGTCTTGTTCCAAATGGCATTTCTCTTCCCTGTTGATTTCCCTTTCTTCGGGGACTCTCCATTTCCCTCCAGGTCTTCCTTTCTTCCATGAGCTGTGTTGCTAATGTCTCTCTCTGGTGACCATATTCTTTTATGATTTAAAGGAATGTTGAAAACATTGCCACATAGGACAGGCTGCTCTCAACTGCTGGATGTTTCACCAAACTGATCTATAGCAGGACTTTGGCAGACCTGCCAGCAATTTAAATAATTTTCCCCCTTAGGTGTTTTAGCTAGAGCAGTCTCCCAGCTGCTCTAAACTTAACCCAACTAGTCCTGGTACTACATCTGGCCAAGTGGCTAGCTCTATCTCTTTGTGTCACTCTGGTCCCATCACCTCTATGTCTGCTGGCTGAATCTCCTGCCTCTCATTTCTTCTTCCAGCATTCCTTTCTCTTTCAAAAATTCTACCCTCCACTTCCTGCTTAGCTACTGGTTACCAGATCTTTATTACAGCCAGCCATATACACTTCTAGATTGCCTCTAGGCTAATAAGGAGGGATGAATGATTTCAAAATATGAGGCCCATGATGGGTTACGGAAATAACAATACCAAGATCCTGCCAGCATATAGCTCTCAGCTGATACAGAATTAATAATTAAATACATAGAGACACACCATCACACAATGTACCCCAACACCAATTGGTAGCTTTTGGCCTAGTTGAAACTTCTGCCGAGTAAGGGCATCAATAGCAATTTTTAAAATTCTACTTATCCCAAGAAACATGGGACAGAGGAGCAGTCCCACCTGTGAAGGGTCAGCACAGAAGACTGACAGCACCATTCCCTGTGACTATAGGACCTGTCATCTTCTGTGTCTGCAGACAGAAATAGACTTTTCTCAGTAGCATGTAGGATGAACTTAAACTGTTTACAAGGCCTCATGTATAGTGTTCAGCTTTTTAAAACTGGTATTTGCTGCTGCATATTTAATTTTAAAAATTCAAATAACCATAATATTAATTCAAATTTTTGGTCATATTTTTATAATCATTTCTTTAAGAGTATCTGTTCAGCACTGACAGAGTTAATTCAGGATAAAATTCAGAAGCCCTATGTCCATGTGAGTGGTCGATAATTCAGTTACTTTGTTGAACATCTCACATTTATACCATATGTGTCCCTTTTATAGCCATTCAGGCATGTGTTTCAAGACAGACTATATTCACATATCTCTTCTTCCCATGTCTGTCTAGTCTACCATGCAGTTCATTGAAGTCCTGACTGGTGAGATGGCCATGTAGGTTGTTTAAGCTCTGTCTTAGTTAGGGTTTTACTGCTGTGAGCAGACACCATGACCAAGGCAAGCCTTATAAAGGACATTTAATTGGGACTGGCTTACAGGTTCAGAGGTTTGGTCCATTATCATCTAGGTGGGAGTATGGCAGCATTTAAGCAGGCACGGTGCAGGCAGAGCTGAGAGTTCTACATCTTCATCTGAAGGCTGTTAGCAGAATACTGGCTTCCAAGAAGCTAGGATGAGAATCTTAAAGCCCACACCCACAGTGACACACCTACTCCAACAAGGTCACACCTACTCCATTGGGGCCACACCTTCTAATAGTGCCACTCCCTGGGCCTAGGATATACGGCTGCAAACCCACAGATGCTCAGGGTGAAATTTTCTTTAATTCAGAAATTACCTACAGGAGGCACAGCTTAAAAATAGCACCCACCCTCCGAATGAAGTCTCTTGCTCAAGCTCGATGGCCAATGTATTACACTGTGTCATGTCACAGGGTCTGAACTCTAGCAACTACTAGAAAGCCTTTCATCAGCTATGATCACATCATTCCCAAAAAACGTGAATGAGGGTTTTTATCTCACGGTTCATGGGGAACTAAATACTGCAAGTTGGTAAAACATGTTTGAAGCTTCTCATTCTGTGTACAAACATTGTCTTTACAGTAACTTCAGTCCTCACCTGAGAAGCTCAGCGAGTCTAGATTTTCTGTTATTCTAAGTACAACTGTTCCAGCAACTGCATGCCGCCTGGGAGTTTGTTAGAATCACAAAGTCCCAGGCTACCCCCAGATCTGCACACTATGAAGAACCATCCAGTTAGATGCTACGTGCCTCAAGTACATAGTGGAATTCCAGAAACAGTGATCTAGAAGGACAGTTCCTAAAATTGTGAAGGCTCCATTCAGGACCTGACAGATGCTGGAGTGAATTGAGGGATTTCTATTCTGACATTAGATCATGCTCTGTTTCCTGTGATTATGTCATTACATCATCGTTTCTGACAGAGAAGCAGTTCCCTTGCTAATATCAGTGAGGTGAAGGAATTAAAGTGGCTTGTACACTCCGGAAAGCTATGCATTGCCCTGCCTTGCCAAAGCTACTCGTGGTGTCAACACTCAGAGTGGTTGGGGGCCTCTGACCAGGACTGTTTCAGGACAGTCTATTGCCTCATAACTCTGAGAAGTGTTTATTTGAAGAGGGACAGGTGCCAGGTAAGTAGCCAGGGGCCCAGTGCTCTTCCAGAATGGAGAACAAGGACAGAGCCAGAGAGCTAAACATACTCCAGTAAGAATTAGGGGATATTCCTTTAGGATAGAATGGAACCACTCTCATGCTGAGCGGGGACCAGCTCCAATACAAAGATCTCCCTATAGTGTTAGCTTGGGTCAGAATAATCCAGGAATTTGGAGCTGCGCTGAAGATCTGAGGCATTTCCTAACTACAGTTTAGGAAGTCAGTATGAGCGATCAATGTAAGTTTAGCCAATATTACGAGTACCACCAACATTTAATGCCAGGAGCAGTAATAGAAGTGGTTGGTAGCAGTAACAATAATAGCAAAATTTTTGTTTGAGCAATTTGTAAGTGGTGCATATGTATTAACTTATCATTCTAAAATTTACTCACTCACTGGACCACTTTTAAAAATAATTTTTATTAGTTCTTTGAGAGTTCTGAAACAGTGTGTTTTGATCATTTTTGCCTTCCTTCAACCCTTTCCAGATCTACCCCTTCCCTACTCACCCATCTTTGTGTCCTATTTTTGTTAAACTTATAATAACCAGTTTGTGCTGCTTAAATATTCTGAAATGTATTGTCTTCCACTGGAGAGCAGTAGACTTACCAGGGACTGGACTGTTAGAGAAAGAGGTGAGTCTCTCTTTTAAAGCAGTTAACAGTTGTCAATAGTGTGGTTAAGTTGGATCACTTGCCCAGCTTCCTCTCCCCATGCTGGTATTTAGTCTATCTTGGGCTTGCACAAAATTGTGCATATTGTCACAACTGCTGTGAGTTCATATGTGCAGGTGACCTGCTGTGCCCAGAGATAATTTCTTTGTAGTCATTCATGACCTCTGGATTCTATATTCTTTATGTCCCCAATTCTGCAATGACCCCAAGCTTTGGAAGACGGATGTACTATCTAGGTTCCCTTTAGGCTGGACATTCTCTAGTGTTCTATACTCTGCATCTTGGCCAGTTGTGGGTCTCTAGGTTAGTCACCATCTGGTGCAAACAGAAGCTCCTCAGATGGTGGTTAATAGAGGCATTGATCAATGGGTATAATGGTAGGTCATTATAAGTAATGCCAGCAACTCAACTAATAATCAGTAGCTCAATGGTAATAGATTCTGCCCTGGGGTGCATGTTTTATCTTGTCATAGGTTCTTAGCTGGGTAACAGTGCCCGGTATTAGTTCTGATTTGTAGAGTGGGAATTAATTCAGAAAGTAGTTCTTTATTCCTATGATGCTTACATCACCAATTGCACCAGTGGGTGTGTCCTTCTAGGCCAGTGATTTTTGTAGCTTGCAGAGTTCATAGCTGGGTGTGGTTGATGAGTGCATATCCCTCTAGTACCTTGCAGAGCACCCCTTAGCACTATGAATATGCTACCAACCATTAGGGTTGAGGCCTCCAGGTCCATACCAGACTGATTTCATCATGTTCTAGGACTGAAGAACATGGTGTCTTCAGTAAGAACAGCTCACCCTCATCAGGTTCTGGAAGGTAACCGAGATCAATGGCGAAGGTAAATCCTGTGAGGTTTGAGGGTTTACAGAACCTCACTGGGCAAAAACTTCCAAAGAAGTAATGCCAACTTGGTACTGGGATTTTAAAATAACACCAAAAACATTAAAATAACAACAATAACAAAAATAACAAAACAAGACAAAAGAGCCATGCCAGGTAGTAGTGGTACTTGTCAGCCTGGTCTACATGTAAGTTTACATGTAGCCAGGAATACATAGAAAAATCCTGTCTCAAAAAACAAAACAAAAATACATAGGGTAACCTAGCACTGTGTGTGTGTGTGTGTGTGAGAGAGAGAGAGAGGGGGGTGGGGGGAAGCATACTGAGCATCCTGCTGGAATGTTTTAAAATGGCAACTGTAAGCAACATGCTATGAATGAAGTAGAGAAATCCGTGCCTTATGAACCTAGAGAAGAAAGGTGGTAAACAATATTAAACTAATATATCTCATACTTACTGAGAAGTGAGATAGGACTTTGAAATAGGACCATGAAAAGAACAATAGGGGAAGCAGGGTCCCCAGGAGCACTGGGGAGTGGCAGAGATGAGGAGGAGTGCGTGTTTATTAGATAGAAAGAGTTACCTCATGAGAAAGAAAGCTAGAAGGCCCACCAGAGGGCAGGTACCGAAGGAAAGGTCTAACTGGACCACTATGGCAAAGGCTCAAATGCAAGGCCTGGAAGATCTGATGTTGAATGCTCCAAAGCAGATAAGGAGGGGAGGAGATGGTCTCAGAGGCCAACAGGCGGAGCAGCATGTGGACTGCTTAAGCTATTATAAGGACTTGAACTTGAGTTTAATGTAAAGTCATTATGTGAGTTTTAATTTTATCGAATTTAAAATGAGTTTGGTGGAAGCCACATTGGGAACATATTTTTGAGGCTGGAAGCCCACTGGGAGACTTTTAAAATGATGGTGATGGGGACAGGGAGCATTAGTCATGCAGAAAATGAAAAATGGCAAGTTTTAAATTAACATGGAGGCACAGACTAAGTAGATTACATATGGTGATGAGTCTAACATGGGGCAGAATTAGAAATGAGCCCCAGCACTCCAGACTCAAGAACAAGTCCAATATAGGCCATAAGCTGGCTTGTCCCTGGGGAGATGGGAAGAACACAGCAAAAGATCCTGATTCCCCAAAGCAGAGTGGCACACAGGTCATCAGAGTTGATGCCTCTGATAGCCGTGACCGTCTGAAAGGCATTCTCTTGCCTTCAGCTCACTTTTCACAGTTTATACTGGCATATTTTGTCCCTGCTCTCAAAGAAAGGATGCAAACTTGATCCATGACAAATTTCTGTTGTGACTCAAAATGAGCCTAGGATGCTGTCCTTTTAAGTGTGTGCTTTAAATTTTATGTATTTTCAGAGAGAGCACTTCTGCAAGGTAGAATTCTGGCAGGACACTTTACACTGTATCAGCCAGGGTTATCTAGAGAAACAGAACTAGTAGAATTGTGTGTGTGTGTGTGTGTGTGTGTGTGTGTGTGTGTGTGTGTGTGTCTGTGCATGTGTGTGTGCCTGTATATACATTTATGTATAATACACACACACACACATATGAGGGATTTATTTGTTGGTGTGGCTTACATACTGTGGTCCAGCTAGTCAAACAATGGCTGTCTCCCTATAGAAAGCTTAAGAATTCCATAAGTTGCTCAGCCCATGAGGCTCGGTGTCTCAGCTGATCTTCAGTATATGCCAGAGTCCTGAAGAATCGGACTTGAATACCAGTAAAAGAAATCAACTTGCCAAGGTGAATGAGAGAAAACAACCAAATACAGAGAGCTTCCTTCTTCCATGTCCCTTATATAGGGTGTCATGAAGAGTGGTGGTCCAGATTTGAGGTGTGCCTTCCCACCTCAAAAGATATGGATTTAGGGTAAGCCTTCCTACCTCGAATGATCCAATCAAGAAAAATCCTTCATAGGTGTTCCTAGCGGCTTCAGTTTAGGTCCACTCCAGGTGTCAAGTTGACAACCAAGATAGACATTTCAGATACAGAATCATAAAAATGACACCTGTGTTTATATTTTAGAATGATCTGTGATCGTTGGGCTGTCTTTGGTAGTCTTAGGTTTGACTAATTGCTCATGTGTTTTGTTAGCGCATATAAGCGCAAATAGTGCTGGGATTTGTGCTTGTGTTCTAGGAAGTCCATGGCTTTGTTTCTGCTGAGCAGAGTTGATAAAGACAGGAGGTGATGGGACACAGCCTTCACTCAGGCACTTTTTAGATGTTGCTTACCAGAATGTTAAAAGGCTCTGGGAAAGCTTCTGCCGGGGTGGGCAAAGGTACACAGAGACTGCCAATACTGCTTGACCTGTGGGAGCATGGGGAAATTCAGCAATTTGAAAACATCTTTGGAGGATTCTTCCATAAAAGACTAGAGAGACCACGTGAATGTATTTTGATTCCTGGAGTAAAAAGAGGAGAAAGCAAAATGAGGTTGAACTAGACCTTGAGAAAGAAATTCCAAAGACCCTCTTTGGATGGTTTGAAATCCAGCCCAGCTCTGAGGGCAGAAAGTTGCAGGTAATCAACCTTCCCTGGGCTTGAGTCTATCTGGAGCGCTGTTGCCTAGTCTTTTCAAGAGAGAAAACTAAACCCCCCAAAGGAAAGAAAACACATATACCCCACAGACACATGTGACAGAATCTGTGATGATGTTCCTGTTACATTGATTCTCTTTTTAGAGATATGAAACATAAATCTATTTCTGTCTCTTTATGCTGTGTGTGTGCTTATATTCGTGTGCATCTGTGCGTGTACACTTTAACTCTGCAGCTGTGGCAAGACCTGCAAAACGTCATTAGTTACTTAGTAAGTGACTAACCAGTCAATTGTAGAACATAAGTTCAGATCTCTACAGTGACATCTTGCCATTTGGGACTATCTGAATAGTCTATCAGTGGAAGAGAATCTCAAATAAGTTGCTTAATTTATGTTAAAATATAAACACCATTGTCGTTGTTATGATAATTCTGCCTCACAGAACTAGTCATTCTGCAAATACATCAACTCTTTACATATGCATCTAAAAGGGCAGTGTTCTGAGTTCATTTTGAGTCACAACACACATCTTCTCTTTGAAAGCAGAGGCCAAAGTCTATAGCAAGAATCCTCTTCTGCCTGGTGGCTTGCCCTTGTAGAACAGTCAACATGGAAGATAGCCTGGAAGCTCACAGTCCACACTTCTGTTTCTGATGAGCTGTGGACTTTACTCAGGTTCCTTGGATACAGCAGCTAACGACCCAGGCACGGAGAAAGGCCATATCGATACCAGCATTAATAGTGATAATTAATATATTATCTTTCTGGTGGCAGATACTCTTCCCATTCCCTTGATGATTCCATCTTATTGGGATTTAGATTTTTTTTGGGGGGGGGGAGGGTAAGATCAACTTTTGTAATTCCCCAAAACTAATCATGGTAAAAGTTTTGCCTTCTAACTGTATACACATAGAGAGCTAGCACCCCCTAGTGTATTAGAAACCCCTGAGATTTTGATCTGGCATTTAATAGTCTAATAACCATAAACAGCAATGCACTGCATTGGGCAGGTTGCTGACTTTCTTCACTGATGTTGTTATAGGGTATTTAGGCCTAGGCAAATTATTTTTAGAAGTTAGTAAATATCAGAAATAAGCAAGAAGAGTGGCAATCATATCTTCAGTATTGAAACTAATAGTAGAAAAGTCACTGGTATTTGAACTGTTCGTGTTTTAAGGCTGCAACCAAGATAGAAGCCTGTGGTCTCACAGCTAGCTCTCTAATCGCCTTCCAGGAAATTTCAGTAGCTTACTAACTGTTTATAGGAGGTTGTAATGGTGGAAGTGTCTGGATTTCTCTGCTTTGGGGAGCTGTTACTCTTGTGTGTTGCCTAATGAAACTGTAAACGGAAAATTATAGCTTCACTCCAGAGAGTGAGAAGGCTTATTCCAACAGATGGCATCAAAACACCGTCTACACTGTGGTCGCTGATTGTTAATTGTGCCTATGAAACAATCCTTTTAAACAGAGTAATGCATTTTATCGTCCAAGATTACAGCTCTCTGCTTTTGGTTTTCTCAATGTGTGTTAACATTTTCTGTAAGAAAGTGTAAGATTTAGTGATTGCCTAATTATCAGATTAAACAACAGAACAGCAGCCAGCTCGATCATCTTTAAGAACTGTGCACCAGGGAGACAGATAACTACTATGCACATGTTTAAAGACATGCTGTTTGAGAATGTTTGGGTTCTTAC
Source organism: Rhabdomys dilectus (assembly GCA_019844195.1). Classification (NCBI taxonomy): domain Eukaryota; kingdom Metazoa; phylum Chordata; class Mammalia; order Rodentia; family Muridae; genus Rhabdomys; species Rhabdomys dilectus. The sequence continues at coordinate 16,382,035 of JADRCG010000008.1, forward strand.
TGGATCTGTATAAACCAGGAGGAATGGGTCAGGTCTAACCTCATCAAATAAAAACAGTATAAACAAAAACACCTTAAGCGCATGATAAATGCTAACTATACATTAAATTTAGCTCGTTCTGGATGGAAATGTATATAATTCACATAGAACTTTTAAATGAAGGGGAGATGTGTGAGGCACCAAGAAAAGACTCTTCTCTTAAACATTTAGAAATTATAGTTTTGGTGAAATCGTACAAACAAGAGGAAGTGTGGGTTTGATGGCACTGTGGGAAAAAGACCATTCCAGAAGTACTGTTCTGTGATGTGGGTAGCATCATGAAGATGTAATGTCCACTGGCCCTTCAGCCTGTTGGTTTGGATCTGGGAGTACAAGGTGTAAGGATTTAGAGAGACTACTTCACATGTGTCAACAGGAGGTAGCATTGGTTTATGGGTATTATGGTAGACTGTCCTCTTACGGCTGATACGGTGGGTACTTATGAAATTGATGGCTTCCACACTCCTGTTTTTATGTTCCCTGATGGTCACTGTGACAGGGAAGTAGAAAATGACCCTAATTTCTGAGCTGGACATAGCTCAACCCTGTTTTTGTCTTAAGGGCTCTACACCTGATGTGTAAATCTCTCCAAGGGAGTGCTCCACTTGGAAGGCTACTCATTAAAGCTTACAAATGATGATGTAGATTCCAGATGAAAGCACCCCAGACTGAGAAATCTGTGAAACTGCAAAACAGCCTAAGCATTAAAAAAGACAACTTCACAAGTTTGTGATAAACTCTTGTTCGGAGCATAATTTCTAAAAAGATTTAGAATTCTGTCAAGCTACCTCTTCCTGATGTTTGAGCCTGTAATAGATCAGAAAAGAAAGCTGCTAGAGGTACTAACGGGGCCTGATGCTGACACCTCACTCTGAAGTAAGAGGAAATCAGAGAAATTTGGTAACTACAGTGGGAAATTGGTTAACAATGAGCTGCCCCAGCCCGTGCTATCTCCCCTATGACCAGGCTGAACCTTCCAGAGATAAGATTTTTCATATCATGTACCCCCTGGTAAGATGAACCAGAGATAGGGTCTAGCATCTATCACCTCAATAGAATCATTAGAAAAGACAGGGAAATAAAAGGGAAGTCTACAAAGTAACTGACCAGTAACTAGCCAAGAGTAACGGGGTCATGACAGACAGGGCAGAGTAAGATCTGTCACTCATCGGGGAGACTAAGGAAACAGATGAGACCAATTTTAGGGTTCTATATTAGGTCAAAACAAAGAAAGGCTATGAATAGAAAAATTGGTGACATTTGAGTGAGGTTTGACATTCAGTTAACAGTTTGATGCCAATGCAATTTATTGATTTGAGTTGTTATATTATGGTTATGTAAAAGAGAACTCTAAAAGGCCTGGGATGAGGAGTTTATATAAAAACTATACTTAACACCTTTTAAGTAGGTTACATTGTTTTGGGGTGAATTTTTTTAAATTCTATAATCTTCCTGGTATCTACTGTTTGGGCCTATTTAATGTACAGAGCATTAAAAAAAAAAACCAACCTATGTTACATAACTGTATTGTATGATTACATAACTGTATTGTATGAAGTAATCATTGATAGCATGAGCATAAAGAAAGGTTATTTTCAATATAAAATGTTTGATAGAAGTCAAAACACATAATACAGACATATTTCTAATATAAAATATTTGGAAACTAAATGATCAAATTTTAGTAACTTTTGATAAATCTATTTTGTGAAAACCTAGATTCATTAATGATGCTAGGCAATGAATTGCTATTCTTCCATTAGAACCGTTCTGATTGGACCAGTCTCTCAACCCCCTCCTTCAACCCTCTACCATATTAGACATCTGTGTCCAGTGTACAAAGGACACCCTTTGATTCTGATGCTGTGCAGGCTTGGGGATCAGAGTGAGCACTCTGAAAGCCTTGTCTGCTTCACAAACAGAAGTGAGAGATTTGTGCACATGGAGATCAATTAGACATCGCTCTGGACTCAGATACTTCTAGTAACATTCTCTTCTAAGTTCTAAGCAGCAGTGTCACCAAAATCCGTGCAGACTGACAGTGACTGCAGTCTGGTGTCTTGACTTGTTGAGAGCTATGGTATCCTGTAGTAGGCTTGCCTTTTTTTCTCAGCTATCCTTCAGCAAATGAGTTTGTATTTGCTTGAGCACATCATTGCATTCACTACTGGGAGGGCTTGTAAGCAATATTTGTTGCATACTATTACAGTTTGATTTCTATTACTGTGATAAACACCATGTGACCAACTTGGGGATAAAAGGGTTTTTGTTTGGTTGGTTGATTGCTCTCTGTATTTGCTTGTTTGTTTGTTTGCTTGTTTGTTTGTTTGCTTTTTTTTCTTATTGGTCCAAACCACAATCCATGGTAAAAAAGGAAGTCAGGGTAGAAACTCGAGACAAGAACTGATACAGAGGCCATGGAGGGGTGCTGCTTACTGGCTTGCTCCCCATGGCTTGTTCAGCCTGCTCTCCACAGCACTCAGAACTTCTTGCCCAGGTGACACCACCTACAGTGGTCTGAACAGTGGTCAATAATCAAAAAACACCCCCACGGACTGATCCATGGGCCAATCTGATAGAGGTATTTTCTCAACTGAGGTTCCTTCTTCCCAGATGACTATAGCTTGTGACAAGTGGAGGGAAAAAAAAGTCAATCCGCACACTTACTGCCATGTGTTCAGGGTGAGATGCTCTAGGAGGCAGAATTGGACTCAAGTTCTTTTGTATATTTCAAGAAACTCTTTAAAAGCCCCAGTTCAAATGACACATATAATGACATATCAGCAAGACTGCTTACACTTCAGTGTTTGCGCCATTGTTTTCCTTCCTTTGAGATAAAAGATTCATTTTTAGATGTCAGATACTTCATGAGCATCATGCAATAGCTAATGTAGGTTGATTTTATTTATCTTTTCTGTGGTGTGTGTGTGTGTGTGTGTGTGTGTGTGTTCATATGGAAAGCAGAGGTCAATCTTCACAGTCATTCCTTAGGTACTACTCATCTTGCTTTTTGAGATAGTCTCTCTCTGATCAGTTACTCCCAGTTAAGCTGAGCCTCAAGGAGTGTTCTGTTTCTGTCTCTGCAATGCTGGGATTAGAGGAGCCACCACACCCAGCTTTTTATATGGATACTGGGGACTACTTGAGTCCTCAGGCTTTTGTGGCAGGCCCTTTACCCCCTGAGCCTGATACATGTTTAATGATTGTGATTAGTAGGAAAACACGTGCTGGCGAAAGATAAGCATGGATTATTTTAAGTTGTTATTTTTATGACACAATATTATCTATTTAATTTTAGACAGTAATAGCAAGCATATGTGAGTGGTACATAGGTCAGTGGGTGCTTATACACATAGGACTCCATATAACCTACCAGCACTGTGCCATTGGGTTTGTGAGCTTTAACCTGTGAGCCACAAGTCTGGAACATAACCATCAGAAACCTATGATAGGGCTAAAGGCATTTAGCCTTATAGGCTGGGCTATGGGAGTGGTGCAGGATCTGGAACATGACCAAGGAAAGCCATGGAGGAGAGAGATGAGATGAATACCATTGACTGGACCCCAGGGGAAGGCTATGCTGGGTGGCTAGAAAAAAATATAATTGGTTAAATGAGGCAAGCCGAGATTATGGAGATTAAAATCTAAGCTCAAGAGTTACACACTCCTATTAAGGCAAAGCATGAGAGCAGGACCCACAGACCAGAGTTGTAATCCTGGTCTACTCATTATCAGACTCTGGCATGTTAACTTTGGCACCTCAGCTGTCTGCATCTGTGCAACTGGGATAATGACATGTACCACTCAGGGAAGAGAGCATCTGCGAAACATCCTAGCGAGCGTTCAGTCTATTTGGGTTTTATCTGGAATGGAGAACTATCTAAGACTATTGAGCTGGGAGTCAGCATGAGGAAAGTGATATATTAAAGGAGATTAGGTTGGCAGCCAGGTTCATGTTGGATTCGAGTCAGGAAAAAACCACAAGAAAGCTGCTCCGGGGACCCAGGCTCAAACACTGAATAAAGGGCCCAATGGAGGTTGAGATAAATACTGACCAGGCTTTTAGTTTGATAAGATACCAGAGATAAGATGCACTTGGAGTACTTTTGAGATTTTAGACAGCTACAAGATATGGATGGACAGCTGACACCCTGAAAATGAAAGGACAGAGAAGCTGAACTCCAGGAGAAGGATATGAAGTGGGGATAGTGACTGGCACAAGAATCCACAGCTGTGTGGGGATCAGCCCTGAACAGATGCAAAGGCAGTGATGGGAAAACTTGAGCTGAGGTGGGCAGTTGGGGGAAGGAAGCCTGCTGATGGCAGCTGAGCTGGGAGATAGTTTGGGTACTTGGTAGGAATGATAAACAAAGGGAGACTTGGGACCTGGGGTCAAGCCCATATTATGCTTCTCTTGAAAAACTGTTTTCAAATTTGATTAATCTATGAATTTGAAGCAAATAAGAAGGGAATTAAATTTTAATCATCCTATAGGGATATCCACTTTACAGGGATGCTTTGGTCCAGAATTCACATGGGCTGGAGCTATAGACAAGCTACCTTCCCTTTTAAGAGGATGACTGAGAACTCATTGATGGCTCTCCTCTCAAGGCGAGGATTACAAGAGGCTCCATTTGGGTTGTTCTTCATGGGTCCTGGTGTGACTATGGTCACATGGCTAGGATTACTGACCGGCTAAGCCACACAGTAGCCTTGTCACTAGGAAAGCCCCTTGGCATTCAAATCCTTCTGGATTCAGCTTCTTCTCAGCATCACCCAGGGCTGCTCAGCTCCCATAAGCTGCACAGGTTTGGCCTCTAGGATACCAGCTCATAGGCTTGCCCTGAACCCTGAGTTTTGTTACCCCTCCCCTTTGAGCCCTCTTTTGACATTTTAAAAGTATCAGCTACCATGCTCATCTGCTCAAAGACCGTCACGGTTCTCTGACGAGAAAGAACTTTACTGTCAGTCTGACTGCAGCACCATTTCTGTCCACTTTACATTGCATGATGTGTTCCACACTTGCCTCCCACACAGGACTTTGAACTCCACTGCAGGGGATGAGTCTGACTCAAGGGCTCCTCCCACACAGCACCTGGCCTGTCCTTCACATGCCGATCTCCAAACTGAGAAGAGGATGACGCTTTCCCAGACACATGGCAGTGCACGGGGAGGGAAGGGCAGCAGCCATTGAAAGTAGGGGGTATGAGGGAAGAGGGAGGAGCAACTGGAGACTGAGAGGCAGCCATCTCTGTAGGTGGCCTGGAAGAAGTCAATGAGTTAGTTCTTTGCATCTTGGAGTCTCTAAGGATGGAGAACCCAAGGCCTCCAAGGAGAGGTTGAGACGAGCTTTAAGAACATGACTCAGTCAGGGTGACCTTGCTACCCAGGATAGAGGCAACAGGTTATAAAGCCCCAGAGAAGCAGTGCAGGTCATGGAGTGTACTGAAAGGAAAACTGTCCATTTTAGGAATAGAATTTAAAATTTCCAAATGTGGCAACGGCGGGAGGTGGGGAAGGGCGGCGCTACTTTGGGAAAGAGAAAGATTATCTCAAACCCTCAAATGATTAAATCAACCCCCAAATGATTAAACACATAATAATCTGTAGCATTAGGCTACAGCCACCAAGTCTTCGAATGTGATTGAGCAGTGAGTTGTGGTAATGCAGGCAATCAGCAGGTTAGAGGCAGGAAGGATGACGTAGTGACTTAGGATAACAGCTTGGTGCTTTTCAGCCTCTAGGGATCCACAAACTTCATTATGTCCTTTGAGTCTCACACTCCCTGTCAGGCAGGCAAAGGAAGTGAGGCTTGTGCCTGGATTCCTGTTGACTCCACAGCCTCTGCTGCACTTCTCAGGGATGTAAAGAGAGGTCTGGTGTGTTTCGATTTCTTACCTGCCATGCACATAACACCTGACAATGTTTGGCAAAAGCTATGTGATCACGAGGCTTGCTTTTTTTCTTTCCTAACCATTTCACACATTGTGTGGACACAGTGTGTGTATCTACTAATGTGTGGGAGACAATCAGCTGCTGAGCAGTTTGCCTCAGCACCTACTGATTCTAGAAAGTTCCTAAGGAGTGACTTGTTAGAGGAATTGGGGGTGGAGGAGATGACGACGGAGGTATTAGAAACTAGGATAGAACTGGTTGTCTCTAGCCTCTTTGACTTCAGAAACTTTGTTTGGGCCATACTGTTAACTAACACCTAAACATGTGTTGAATTCTTACTGTCTAGTTTCTAAGAATAAGTATATATTGAGAAATGGGGTCTTTATGGGTACACTTAAGTTAAGTGTAGTTAAGTTAGGTTTGATCTCATAAGAAGAGGAGATTTGGGGCTGGGAAGATATCTCAGTCAGTAAAATGTCCTGAGTCCAAATTTCCCAAACCATGTGAAAAAGCTGGATATGGTACTGCAGACTTTAATCCCAGCCCTGAGGAGGTGGAGCCAGAAGGATCCCTGAGGTTGGCTGCCCAGCTAGCCCTCTCTCCTTGGTGAGACACCCTGTGTTGAAGAACAAATCAAGGTTGACCTCTGGCCTCCATGTACATGTACACCTGCACACACACACACACACACACACACACACACACACACACACACACGCGCGTATCCACATGAACGTGTACCCAGCACAGAGAGACACACACAATAAAAGGAGAGAATTAGATCCACAAGTGTACAGAAGGATAGCCATGTAAGGATGCAGGGACAGGGCAGTTGCTATGGTTTGAGTCACTCCAAACTTACAAGTTCAAGCTTAATGACCAGTGTGATAGGATTAAAAGATGAAGTGCAAAGGTGTCCCCTTTGCACTCCTGCTTTCTATCAAGTGAAGATACAAGACTTTCTTCTGTCTTGGAGCTCTGTTCTCTACCACTGAGCATGACAGATGGAACCATTTGTGAGGGAAAGGACCTCTGCAAACATTTTGTCTGCTCACATCTTGATCTTGGAGTATAAGATTCTATAGTTGTGAGCAATATATATTTTTGTTTGTACATACTATTTTGACTGTGGTATTTTGTTATAGCTGTAGAAACACACTAGGATGGTGGCTATCTGTTCAAGCCAAGAAGAGAACAGAAGGAACCAATTTTTCTAACACCTTGATCTTGAACATCTAACTCCCAAAATTGTTGGGAAAAAAATTTTAGCTGCTTACAGCACCCAGTCAATGGTGATTTGTCATGGGAACCCTGGGTTTTTTGTGAGTACTGGCTCCAAAAGTAAGGTAAAGAAGTAATTGAGGAAGACATTAGATATCAACCTCTCATCTTCACATCCATAAGATCCACATATGTGCACATATTGTTATAGAACTAGTGTGCCTTCCAGTGAGACATTACCGCTTAGAGATCAATAAAGAAAAACTCGTTACTGATGGTTCGTGTCTTGGTTGTGGCTAATGTAAAAATGGAGCCAGCACTGAATAGAGATCCCATGAGCTTACATAGTTTTATGACTCCAGGTTACACTTTGATCAAGAAACATGTTAAACAGAGGCAGAAATTCCAAGGACTGATTGTTTGAACAAATGTGGAGATTTATCATGTAAACTATTGTCATAGGTTCCTTGAAGCAGACCAGGGTTGCTTTCCACCAAGGCAGCTGTTAACCAAGAATTATGCTCTTCCTGGTCAAAGAACCTGGACTGCCACCTTAGCTAAATTCTACCTTATGGGACTTGAATGCCTAAACATGGTTAGTAGACCCTATAACACCAATGTGCTATTCTCAGATTCTTCTCTAGCAACACAAACACAGCGAAATTCTGAGTAGAGTTTAAGTAGAAAGAGAAACCCTGTGCTCAGGAGCCAATGCTTCTGTTCTGTGGTTCAGGAATGTCATCTGGGAGACATTAATATGTAATGTTAATTTTGTATAAAATTAATTAATGATGAACATCTAAAACATCAGAAAGCCAAGGGCCTCTTTTTGAGCTGATGGTGTCTACAGCATCATCAGGAAGATAAGTCAGAACAACTTCTAAAATTCTGTTCCATTTTAGCTCATGCTTCAGCCCCAGAATATTAAGAATCAATTTATGGAAACCTTATGTCTTGTGCTGTGAGCACCAGTTCTTGGAAGAAGTATTAAGGAATTTCTAAGCTGGCTGCATCCCATCTCCTTCCATAAGCTACATGGTTTTCACTTATTACCCTGAACATTTCATGTACCAACCATATTCTAAGGCAGAAAGAGGAAAAGCTTAACATCATTTCATAGAAGTAAGCCAGATGTGACTGTCTGTCTGAATTACTGTTCTATTGCTCTGAAGAGGCATCATGGCCAAGACAACTCTTTAAAAAAAATAAAGCATTTAATTGGGCTTGCTTACAGCTTTAGAGAGTTTGTCCATGATCATCATGGTGGGAAGCAGGTAAGGAGCAGTAGCTGAGAGCTTTACAATGTATATCAGAGAGAGAGAGAGAGAGAGAGAGAGAGAGAGAGAGAGAGAGAGAGA
>JADRCG010000008.1:16397704-16423196 GCA_019844195.1 Rhabdomys dilectus
ACACACACACACACACACACACACACACACACAGAGAGAGAGAGAGAGAGAGAGAGAGAGAAAGAGAGAGAGACAGAGAGAGAGAGAGAGAAACTTAAGACTTTTTGTAAGATCTCAAATCATTTGAGAATAGGTACAATATAAATTCTGAAGGAACTATTTTGAAACGCTACTTCAAAATAAAATACACAAGTGATTATTACATTGTAAATAAAAGTCGAGCTCATTCTGACCTTGGCCTTGGCAGTGGCGTTGGATAGTGGTGTTGAGGAAGTTATTGGACCGTCAGTTTCAATAGTAACATTTTATTTCCTAAGCTGGAGCTAGATAGTGTAGTGCTTGTATTATTGGTTCCTTTTTTACCTAATTTGTAGAAAGATATCTCAGTACGCCCTGCATTAACTCCTGCTGGCACCTCAAGTCACTGCAGGACTAGGCACACCCTCTCCCACTGAGGCCGGACAAGGCAGTCCAGTTAGGGGAGCAGGATACACAGGCAGAGAACCGATTCAGGGACCACTCCTGTTCCAGGTGTTGGGGGATCAAGCTGCACGTCTGATACATATATGTGGGGGGTCCAGCCCATGCTTGCTCTTTGATTGGTGGTTCAGTCTCTGGGAGCCCCTAAGGCTCTGTTGGTCTTCTTATAGAATCCCTATCCCCTCTGGATCCCTCAATCTTTCCCCCAACTCTTCCAGAAGACACCCCAAGCTCCACCTAATGTTTGGCTGTAGGTGTCTGCATTTGTTTTTATTGGCTGCTGAGTAAAACGTATCAGAGGACAGTTATGCCATGTTCCTGTCTACAAGCATAACAGAGTAACATTCTTTCACAAAAGACTAGAACGCTCACACGAATATATCAGTACATAATAAAACATTTTTATGTTTTCATTGCCTGTGTCACACCAGATATAGATGGTCACAGGCATCTAAGGGTAAAAGTGCATTCTGTAATAGACCTAGGACTTCCATATTGACTTCCATTGGAGCCATAGTATGTGCCTGGTTCTTTGCTTGGGCAAAGGGTTTTTGTGGAAGGACTCTCAAGGAAAGCAAAACAAAGAGTTGAAGATGGAACTCAGTTGGCAGAATATCCACCTAACATGCATGGAGTTCTGCATTCCAGCCCTAGCACATGCAAAATGGGCATGGCAGTGCATGCCTATAACAGCATTTATGAGGTGAAGGCTGGAGGATCAGAAGTTCACTTGTGTACATGCATGCATGCATGTGTGCATGTGCATGCATGCATTCATGTGTGTGTGTGTGTGTGTGTGTGTATACATGCATGTGTGCATGTGTTAGGTACTAAAACTCTCAGTTTAAAGGTTGCCAAAGATAAACGAGACCTGCTTCTGCCCTTTGATTCTATGCACAGCCTCAGCACAGGGCATTGATGCTGCTGGTTTCCCTTCCATTCTTTGGTTTGGTGATGTCTCTGTGAGGATTTCCTGACAGCACATCTCTGTGCATCCTTCAACCACCATCAGTCCCCTTTCCCTCACGTGTAATTAGTCATCAGCTTTGCAGATTTTCTTTCTAATTGTACCTTGAATTTGGTCTCTTCTTTGTTTCCAGGGCCATGGGTTCAACCCACCTCCATACCACATCCCTCCTGGTCTACTGCAATCATCTAAGCACTATGTCAGCCTTCTGTTTCTTTTCCTTGTAACCCATTCTCTGCAGAGTTGCTTGGCTGGGTCCCTACAACATAACTGATAATGTTGTTTTAGTTAACTGAGACTTTTCACAATTTACCCTACTCCTAGAATAACCCCGAGCCATCATCTCAGCCACCAGTCTGACTGTGACTCCTGCAGCTCCTCAAACACAGCTGACTTTGTTTACGGAATGACACCCAGCTAGTATGGGCGAGTTAGGACTGCCTTCCTGTGTGGTTGGCCAGTTCAGCCTTACCAATGGTACTCTCCCCTCTTGCTGTGTAGTGGCTAAGCCCCTCCACTCTTAAGTGACTCGTGTGCCCACGACTCTGCACTTAAAAGAATCAGTCCATTGCTGGGAACCTTGTCCCTTTGTTCTTTACCTGGAAAATTAGTCAGTCCTCTAAGATCTACTCAGGCACTAGTGACTATCTAAGACAGCTCCTGCTCTACTCACACAGGCAGAACACTTCTGCTGGCCCTTCAGCAGGGCCTTGAGAATTAACTACTTCAAGTACAGGGTTTTCTCCTGTTGTATCACTAACAGGAATTTAAAAAATATATATTGTTTATATCTCTAACATATAGCTTAGTATTTGGAATATTGAAAGACCCTTATAAAGCATTTACTCCGTTGATTCTATAGACTTAGAAGAGACTCAGGAAATGGCATGTGAGTTGAACAGTGAAAGGTTGATGAAAAAGATCTCCATGGCAGTTTGTTTCATGAATCGAAATAATACAGAAAAAACAGAGAGGCTATTAGTTAACAGACAAGCTTCTTGTAGTCCGGGTCCTGGTTACATGGCTTCCCACACATATTTATTCTGAAATTCTCCTTGTGGATCTTAACCTAAGTCTGGCTGCAGACGTTTCTGGGGATTTGAGAGGCAGTGCTGTGGGAGTGCTCACGGCTGGGCAGACTTGCTGAAGATAACAATGAACATAACCACACCAGTCACTACCTCCATCATGGCGGTCAGAGAGACAGGCTGTCTTTCAAGTGCACACACGGACAGCACTTTTACAACAGATTTTTAATTTTTACTTTTAAAATACAGCTTATATTTTATTTCTTATGTATGTATGTATGTATGTATGTATGTATGTATGTATGTATGTACGTACATGCATATGTGCACCTGTGAAGCTGAAATACTTTCATGTGTATGCACGTGTGTGTAGAGTACAGAGGACAACTTAGACTGCCATTTCTTACAGGCTTGTCTCTCTTCTTTCATGAGCACAGGTTATCTCATTGGTGTAGGACTTCCCTGAGGTGCACAGGTTATCTCATTGGTATAGGACTTCCCTGAGGAGCCTATGCTGGTCAAATAGACCCAGGGCTTACAAGCACATGCCACCACTCTCAGCTTGTATATGAGTTGTGAGGACCAAGCTCAAACGTTCATGCTTGCAAGATAAGGACTTTGCCAAATGAGCCATCTTCCCAGCACCAGTTGCTATGAAACAGTGGTTGTCAATCTGTGTGTCTCGCATCCTCTGAAGATTGAACAACACTGTCACAGAGGTCACCTACCAGATACCCCGCATATGAGATATTTACATTATGATTCATAACAGTAGCAAAATTACAGTTATAAAGTTGCAATGAAATCACTTTATGGTTGAGAGTATCACCACAACATGAGGAACTGTATTGAAGGGTGACAGCATTAGGAAGGTTGAGAACCACTGCTCTAAAACATTATTAATTTGGAATGTATGAGAAGAGTGAGAACAAATGCTCAGTGAATGAAGCATGGCGGGTCTGGTCGTGACGGTCACATGTGGAGCTCGTGCAGAGGTAGCCAGTGCATGCTGAGGCAGGCCTCCAATGTGGCCTGCACGCTGGCTTTGAAGACTTAATAAAAAATAAAAGAATGCTATTTATCTCATTAATACTTTGTTACATTTGCCTGGTGCTGACACGATAATTCTTTGACTATATTGATTAAGTAAAATATACTATCTGGATTGATCCCACCTTTCTGTTTGCTTTCTAAATGTGGTCCCTGAAACTTTCAGAGTCAAGTGAGTGGCCTGTACTACCTTCCTATTGTGTGGCAGTGGGATATTTTTCTTGCTTAACCATCAGACAAAAGTCATTTAATTAGCTCTCAGACAGGAAAGGCTTTGCATCTTTTGTGTTCTCTGAGTAGCATTTGAATAGTATCATGTGGGTGATTTTATGACATCATAATTTCTCTGTGTATGTATGTGTATTTGTGTATATGCATGTTCATGTGTAAGAGGCCATAGGAGAGATTTCATCTCTCAGGTACTATCCACCTTTCTTTTTGAGACAGGGCCACTTACTCACCTGGAACTTGCCAGCAGGCTACTCTGGCTGGCTAGCAAGCCCCAGGAATCCACCAATCTCCCCTTTCCCAGTGCTAGAATTACAGCATTCACCAATGTACTTTTTTAAGAAATGTGTGTTCTCGGTGTTGAACCAATATTGATCCTCTCTCTTGCAAAAGACCTTACCGACTGAGCAATCCCCTTCGTCTCTTGATAGCATCTCCATCCATCCTGAATATTGCTTAGGAAACTAGACAAGAGTGTTGGCAAGTTTGCTGTCCTCTCTTTTAAGCATCAGGCTGTTCTCTTGTGTTACCTCCACAACGTCTCAGTTAGTGATTTACAACCCACTAAGTCCTCTGCTCATTTACAAAGCAGTCCGAAATTTCAGTTAGAAGTTCCCAGAACCCCTTGGTTAATGGAAAAGAATGAGTGTATATCCACAAGTGGGTGGTCGGGATGAGAGTCCCAGAATAGAATCACAAGGCTTAATCCGCACACTACAGCATCCATAAGCCTAATTCTTTTCTTTGAAGAATCAGAAGATGGCCTTAGGGTCATTCAAAGTACCATCTGCTATCCACATAAAGGGGAGGGATTATTTGCACTTTGTAAATACTAGACTTTCACTGTGTGTCAACGGCCTCACTGGTACTAAGTTTGCACAGCCTTACAGAGAAGCCACATTAAGACCTGGAGTGGACAGAACACAGTGTGCACAGCATGGTCAGAGGAGCTTCTGCAATTTTTTTTTAAATCAAAATGACTTATAATTGTCCAGTAACTTTTATTTTTTTGAGCAAAGCGTTTCACTTTCTATTCAGTGATCTCTTCTATTCCCAAATAGGAACACATTTTAAGTGTTTAATTCTGTTAATTAGATAGGAGTATATTTCATTTTAATTTTTTTATTGGCTTGCTTTTTGGAGACATGGTCTTAAGTAGCCCAGGCTGACCTCAAGCTCTATATGTAGTCAAGGATGGTCTTGAACTCCTGACCCTCCCATGTTAGCTATGATTATAGGCACATGCCACCAGCCCCAATGTATTTTATTCTTATGCGAATAAGAAGCAAATACTTTATTTTCTTAGAAGCTAAATGTCTAATTATAATGGCCGGTGCTTCAGTGTTATGGTGTACAGACTAGACTGTAAATAGTTGAAACAATGTGGCCCAGAAGCCAGAGCATTCTCTGAAGGCCAGGCTCCTCTGAGGAGGGTTCCTGACTGCAGTAGCACAGTGCCTGTGGAAAAGAATGAGTAGCTAAAACCATTCCTGAGTACCCAGGAAGTATTCATGAATACAAGACATGAATGCATCTTAGCCTTGCAAGTCCCAATTAATAGCCTGAGTAGGCACATCTCTTACTTAAAAAGGGCTGCCTGAATGGAGGTTAAGTTATGTTCCGTTTCCCAAGTACCACTCTGGATGTGTTTTTATATTTTGATTACTAAAAAGCATTTTATTTCCTTTTTTTTTTAAAAAAAAAAAAAAGAAAGAAAGAAAATTTGCATCGGTTGCTGAATAGCTCACATCGTGGACTAAAATGCTCTAAAAGTATGAACAAACAAAGCTCAAACAGGAAAATGGCTAAGTTTTCAAATGAGTGCTGGGAATTGAATTATTCAAGGCTAGACTGCATATTCAAATATGAGTTATGCATTTTGACAAAACATTGTTAACATTCCTGTTCGCTGTGAATAAGTATTAATACACAGATTGTACCTAGGGAGCACTCTGCATTTGGGCTGGAAAATATGCCAAATGTACCATTTTTTTTTCATACACATTCAGAGTAGGATGTGTTTTTACATCTACACTTAAAATAAATGCTACTGACCGAGTCCCCCTGTGCCGCCTTAAAAAGAAACACTGGAGAGAGGGGATTGGTTTCTGGAGCTTAGGTGTTTTAAAGTATCAATGGCACTTAAGACATTTTGGTTTCTAGTGAAAGGCTTTCAGATGAAAGGAATTAAAACCATCAAACAATAAGGACGACAAAACAAAGGCAAAAGCAAACTGGCAGGCTCACGTCATCAAAGCATATGGGATTCTGTCGGCTAGGCTAACCCACATCCTCAGACCAAGGCACTGCCAGGCTCTAAACCATCAGTGGCTCAGACAAGTCAGAGACACACATGAGTCCTGAGCTCCCAACGCATGTGTTTATTTTGAGCTAATGTTCAGTCATTGATTCAATAATTACTTATTGACTTCCTTTTACGGATCAAGCCTGAGAGAAAAAGATGTGATCTGAGGCCTCCTCGTGGTGTTTGCAAATGCAAGGGGTTGGGGAAAAGCTACTTAGTGAATAGTGCATGTAAATTTGACAGAGAGAAATAGGGGTTAAGAGTGTACACTTCAACCACAGGTTCAAGTCTTGGTTGTGGATTCTTGGGCAAGTCATTTAATGTTGACATGCTGAACATTCTCCTATACTAGCTGCGGTGTAGCTTTGGTCAGAACATAGAGTCATGTGACACACCATAAAAGCTATGTGCTTGCTGTGACAATAAAAAGTAACCACACCTGGTCCGGGGTGTGGGGTTGGACGAAAGCTTTCCCAGAAAAAGAGGACTCAAACTAGGATCTGCAGAATGACGAGCCCTTAGTTAGATGGAGGGATTGAAGCTGCCTGGGAAGACCGGTAGGAATTGTTAAAGCACATTCTTAGCAGTGCCCAGCATGTACAGCATGAGACAGGAGGGCATGTGGTACTTCTGCAGGGTACCACAGAACTGGTAGGTGTCTGAAGAAAGAAAGGAGAATAGAACTGCAAAAGAGAAAAGTCATAACCTTGTCTACAGTCGAACCCTGATCTTGTTCAGACAGTGTGTGTGTGTGTCTGTGTGTGTGTATGCGAGTGCATGTGTGAACACGTGAGCCTGTATGCACTCATGCACATGCATGTATGTATAGCTTTGCTTTTTCACATCCATCTCTTGCTTGCAAGAGGGCAAGAGAACAATATTGTCTGTGTTTCTCTGTTCAGCCTTGCAAATAAAAGCCCCTTAGAAGTGGCTGGACATGAAGCTAACGTTGTCTAAATATTAGATGGAAATTAAACAGCCTCTTGATGCTCAACTTATCGTTTCTGGGACTGTAATCCTCTATTTGTGTTTATTGTCCATGGCTGAAGTACTGCAGCTAGATAAAAAAAAAAAATTGATAATCTTTTTTTTTTTTTTTTAACACTACTTGATGGGAAAGAGGTGGGGTGGATGGATACTAATTAAACCTCAGTAAAGAATTTCTATAGACATTTCTGTATCTCTCCTAGATGGGATGAATGTCATGTTCGGATTCCTATTTTATGTAAAAATCCATTATAAATACGTAAAAGAATTTGCCAAATCTTGATTTCCTCAATTGAAAAATGACCCCAAGCACCAACTCTGAGAAGGGAAAGCTTTAGATTTCTTGATCTTTGGCTCTTTTGTTCTCCCTGCACGTGGTTTCCTAAACCAGCAGAATAATTTGGGAATGGTAGATATTGAAGCAACTAATTTTTCTTTTCTGTAATCTGCGTAGACTTCAAAATGCGTACAAACCACAAAGTGCCGGTTCATATAATTTGTTGGCAAGGATAAAAAGAAGAAAGGAAATTACTTTGTGAGCATGTGGATCGATTCAGCTTTCACAGATATTTTTCTGTTATGTGAAGCCCGAGGGTTTATGCCTATCTGAGCTTTATTTGACAATTACCACTTGCCAGCATAATTAACCGATAATTTATAAATACTAACAAAGCATAATGGGGAAGGGCAGATAGGTGCTAATCAGAGCCGTGGATAAAGCTGACGTGCTTTCTCAGTAAGCCCCATCCCTTGTCGTGGTTGTTAACTGGTCTTGTATGTGTTTTTGTTAGGTTGGGCATTTGTTAGTGTGTGATCACTGATTGCAGAAGACACCTTTTCTCCCTGCCCAAGACTCTTTCTTTTGCCATTCTTATTGCAGACATAATAGTTATGGAATACTGCTTGTATTTTAGTTTAGGACAATTTAGGACATAAATGTAGTAGTTAAGAGTTGCATACACTGCTAGAAAATCCTGAAATTAGTAAGTAATGTTTCTGTGACCCTCCTTAGTTCTTAGCCGTTTTTTCTATGGTAAGTGTATTTTCTTTTAATAGGTTTTTAGATCACCTGGGCTTTGCAGTTAATTACATTCCATAGGGCCTCTTCATGGTGTTCCTAAAAGGCTGACAGATGTGTGTGTGTGTGTGTGTGTGTGTGTGTGTGTGTGTGTGTGTGTGTGTAAGTGGGGGAGGAGGATATGCTAGTCTTGGACTGTGGCTCGGAGAGCTCCCTAATCTTTAGTGATAAGAATGATATTTTATATGCAGTATGGAAATGTTCCTAGGTTCCTACTGAATACAGAAATTACCCAAAGAAAGGATTCTGTAGAAATGACAGCCTTTGTCCTTCTTGTGTCTCCTCAAGCCCCCTCACCTATTGTAAATATTGGGGTAGTCTCTGCAATGCAGAACTAGCTAACACGATGTAGAAGCAGGGTTTATCTGAACAGAAATTGTCAACAGAAATGACAAGTTAGAAAAAGGATCCACGCCTTTAGAAAAGAACAGGTTCAGGAAGACAGACAGTGGCGAAGGCAGCCCATTGGAGGTCATGGAGATCTCTCTTTCTCTCGCTCTCTCTCAATTAAATAATTTTAGTGTCTACTGATTAGGATGATGACGGTTTGAGTGAAGTGTGTGGGAATGGCTTATCAGGAGAATAACAAAATAAAGGGCTTTGGTGTTTCAAATCGTCAATTCCACGAATTATTCAGCATTTTGTCCTTATAAATAGCAATTATTTGCCTTTTTCAGAACAGAAAAAATTATCTTTCATATTCAAATATTTAAATATACCGTGCTGTCACTGGGGCAAAAAAAAAAAAAAAAGTCCTAATGTCAGAACAGATTTTTATGCAAGGAATAATTTGAAAGTGGTGGATTAGTTTCCACCTTTTGAAACACAGTGCTTTCTGTAATCTTCAAACATTATTTAGGATAATGGAAGCCATCATCCCCGTCCTCAAACGGTAGCACTCCCATTAGACTTTGCAGCTACCTCTCATTTTTTATATTAAAATACAAGGCTTAAAAGGTATTATCTTACTAAAGGGGGGCAATTGTAGAGATGATTTGATTGAATAAAGGAAAAAGCTGTACAGGCCTTTTAAGATCAAGGATGTATTGACGGAAAGCTATCATTACAGACAATTAATGTTCTCCAAGGGAAGAAATTGATTATGGACAAAGATGGACCCTAAGGAGCAGACATGTCTTAATGCTCCGAGGCCTTGAGGATTATGCGTCTCGTTCACAGCATTCGTATTTAACCCTTTGTGGTGACTAGAACGCTAGCTGATTCTTACAGAATGACAAGGATCAAATTAAGTTGGGGGGTGGGGAGAGTGGGTGCATTGCCGAGGGGTCGGCTGTGATCCGAGTTTGGTTCTCTAAACAATGCTCAAATAATTAGATTTGTAGTGTCTTTCCTGGAAGCTGACTTCTGGAGTAAACGTAGGCTGAAATTTACAGAAAATGAAATCGGAGAGCGACGGCCAGTCTGTTCATTGTTGAGACGTGATGATGCCTAATAATTACAGTTAAAGACGTGCTTTCCTAAGGAACCCCTGAACTTCAGCTGCATTCATGTTTCCAAATAACAAACCCTTTAACTTTGCCCGTCCTTCCTATAGATCTCGTACAAAGCATCCATCATGTCGTTAGCTAGGCCCTTGCAGCCGTGATCACAATTGGGTACTTAATAAGGTGGCAACCCCACTGGGGACATTTCACATAATTATTCTTAGCAGAAAGGAAATTGTTATGGCTTCCCCCTGCCCCTTTTTGAGTTTGGCAAAATTCCAGGTGAATTAGTTTGGACTCCTAAAAACCTGTTCCGTGTCATTGGTGAATTTCACTCACTCTCCAAGCTGTGACTGCTCTGGACACTGGTCAGTAGAGCAAGTCTCACCATGTGGCTAGCCTCTCCAGTCCAGGGGTTGTCCCCAGGACAAGAGGGTGCTGTTGATGATTAGGGGCTACTGGTTTCAGATGCTGGATTTAGACATGGGTGAGCTTTGAAAAATTGCTCTCTCTCTCTCTCTCTCTCTCTCTCTCTCTCTCTCTCTCTCAAGACTTCGCTCCCTGATGGTGTGTTATGGATCTTGCCAAATAATTGGAGAGATTCACATGTTGACACAGTAAATAGTTTGTCTAGGGAGCTCAGACTTTTAGTGGAAGTTAAGGGAAGAGAGGTTGAACCCTGGGCTCTAATTTTGGGCTTGGAGAGTTGAAAATGGCTGTCATTAATTAGCCCGGACAATTAAAACAATTTGTTATTCAAACATGAACAATTTGAAGCCATCTCCTGATGTTCTCAGACCTCAGAGCTTTTAATTCACCACCACTGAGTGAACTTGCCTGCAAACTTGGGACTGTTTAGCAAAGATCATATGAAGGAAGCAATGGGCAGGTGAGCGTGACATATGGCCCTCCTCACTCAGTAACAGCATCCTGCATTACCAGCTCAATCTCAATTGCTACAGTCATCCAGCACCTCCCGGAGCTTGACATCAGCAACTCACATTATACATCTGATGGCGAGTGGCTGTTTCTGAAAGACCCCTTCCTGAATGGGAACGTTGCTCTTTCTATGGCACCTAGAGCACAGGAGTTGGATGTGGGTGGTGCATACCTGTTAATTAGAACCCAAAGCAGATGGATAGAGAGTTCAAAACCAACTTGGACTACATAGTAAGACTCCAGTCCAGCTCAGGGGGAAAAAAAAAATAGAATACAGAGCATCCAAAGTCCTAACTCCAAGAAAGATTCTGGCTAATGTGTCACTTAATTCCTGGGAAAATAGGAGTCCTAATGGTGGTCACTTGCTATTGAAAGGGTCATAAAGTCTTTTCAGAGAGGAATTTATGTAAAAGAGTGAGTTTGGAGAAGCAGTTGCTAAGTAGAAGCTCCATTAAACAATTACTTCTATGGTTATGATTCCACTGCAAAGGAAGATGGCAAAGCCATTAACAAAAATAAACAAGGAAAAGCAAGTGAATTTGTGTGTGGTGGGGAGGTAATACCACACTTAAATTCCAGGCCTGGTCCGTGAAATGCTGTTCAGCGGGAAAATCAAGGTCTAGAATGGAGGGGAAAGGGGTTTTATAGTCCTTGCTTGCAGAAGAGAAAAGCAAAAGTATGGGAAAGTGAGAGGGGGAAACAATTCAGACTGTAGCTTGAAAACACAGAGAGAAGACAGAGAACTGCAGCTTCTATGACCTAGGAGCAGGCAAAGGAAGAACCTACATAGAAGCCATCGGTTTGGTCATTGACTATATTCTAAGCCAGAGAGTGGAATCTGTTTGGGTTTAAATACCAATTACCAAGGGCACTGTGTGTCCCTGAGCCTAAACTGATTCAGCCGCGTTTTGATAATACATTAACAAGGTGGAGGAGATGGCTCAATTTTCAAAGTGCTTGCTGTGCTCTATGAGGTCCCGAGTTCATAGCCAGAATCCACAGCAGGGGAATGGGTGTGGTGGCAGGTCTTGCAATACTGGAACTGGGGAGGCAGAGGCAGGCAGATCCTTAGGACTTGATGACCAGCCAGTCTAATCTAATGAACAAATCCAGGCCAATTTGAGAGACCATGTCTCAAGAAGAAGAGGTGGAAGAGGGAGAGGAAGAGGAGGAAGAGGAGGATGGGGAAGGGGAGGAAGAAGAGGAAAAGGAGAACAATACTCTCTGGTGAACGACCTCTACACTACAAGTGTGAGCACACACACACTTGGAACTGGGGTCAGAAGAAGAGGGGGTAGGGTGACAGGGAAGGAAGGGGAGAGGGAGAGATTTGTTTCAAATATCAAATGTGGTATGCGTATAAAATGCTTATTTTATCATATACTTGTGAAGTGTAGAGCCATAATTAGATATATATGGTCAAAACATGAATAAACAAGGGGCCAGAAAGTAAAGGATTACAACCTAATGTTTGGAGACAGGATGAAGTGTATGTTTTGTGGGTGAGCCAGAGATCTAAGTGGCACAAAGGCTAAGGTTTAGAAGCCCTATTGCGTGTTCTATGCCCTTTATATAGCATCACATATGTGTTCTGTCCACCAGTCCTCAGGCACAGCAGTATATCACTAGGAAGGACATGACTGACACGCACAGAAGGGAGTGGCTGGTCCCCTCTATGGTACACAGGCTAGACAGAGATTAGAATCAAAGAAAATTTGACTCATGACTAGTCTTATTTGGGCTGGAAGAAGACAGGGGCAGAGCTTTGGTTTGAACCCAAGATCAACTGAGGCTCAGTTACCCTGCTTCATTTCCAGATGGTATACATCCTTTCTGATGCCCGACGGCAATGTTTTGGAGAGGTCAGTTTTCATGACTGAAAGATCACTGGGCTTCTTGGCCTCATGTGGCTCTTTGTAACTGACTGCTAGCTGCAATAGCCAAGCCACACGGGGAGAGCTTCATTTAGAAGTCCCAGAGCCAAGTCAGAAAGCCTGTGAGGCGTGCACTCTATGCTAGCAGTATGTGAGTGAGCCTTGATACACGTCTATAAACCTGTGTGCTATGGAAGTGTAAGCATGGGCGGATGAGGAAAACCTACTTGGGGTGTTGGGGTGTTGGGTAGACCATCATCCTGGCCAGTGGCTCTCAACCTTCTTAATGCTGTGGGCCTTTAATATAATTCTTTTTGTTCTGAGGGCCCTCAACTGTAAAATTATTTGTGTTGCTACTTCATAACTGCAATTTTGCTACCATTATGACTCTTAATATTAACATCTGATATGCAGGATATCTGATATATGACCCCTGTGAAAGGTCTTTTGACCTTAAAGGAGCTGTTACCCACAGATTGAGAACTACTGATATAGGCCATTAGGAATCAGGGTCCAGTATCCCCAGGCTGCCACCAGAGAGCAGGGACTTAGGACTGTGAAATATCAAAGAGCTCAGGGCATGGGGTATAATGGAGCTGGAGAGTCCTTCCCTTGTCTGACATAGTCAATACGTTAGCATCCTGATACAATACATTGCTCACACATTCTAGCTGATGTTGGAGAACACAGACCTGCACACCTTCAGGGAAGCACTGTAGAGCACACAGAGTCACAGAGAATGTTGGACTTGATAACAATGGGTGTCTGTGTTGCTGGTTTCTGTGTCTACCGTATGTTTCACTCTTAGTTCATCGTGAATTCCTTCTATGTATGAAAAAGAAAGTCGGGCTGGGAGATGGCACAGTGGATTAGGCACTCAGTGTGCAAGTTTGAAGATCTGGGTTTGAATCACCAGAACCCACAAAGAAGCCAACATGGTAGTGTATGAATCTGCAGTCCCAGCACTCCTGTAGAAGATGAGGGACAGAAGATCCTGCTTGCAATGAACAACCCTTTCTCAAACAAGGTGGAAGGCAAGGACCAACACTGAGATTGTCCTTTGATGTCTATACAAACATACCGTGGCATACACATACACACGCGGGCACCCACTCAGAACATACACACATAATTAAAAAGAAAGAAAGTTAATTATTAAGCAGCATATTGAGTTATGCTTCCAGCAGCTTCATTCCTTTCTGTTGTTATGTCTCTTCTTCTTGAGTGACTGACCACTGCCTCCAAATAGTGTGAGCATGCCCTGGCACTGGCACGATGAGGACATTGCCTACTGAAAACGGCCCGTGGCACAGTAACTCTATTTTGTGTGCATGTGTGTGCGCGTGCATGCCCTGTTGCTTAGCTGTCGTGCAGATTTGGCCATGGACTAGATCAGGCTCCCAGCCATGACTGCCAATAGAATGGGGTGGAGAGAGATCCTATAGGCACAATTAACCCATGATAGCTGTGCCCAGGACAGTTAACGGATGTGGCCCAACACAAAATAGTGAACTTATTTTAAATTTTACAAGAATTAGAAGATGAGTTTGACACTCGTGTGCGAACCCTGGAGATGATATCCTATCACAAACCCAAAGGTTGGGCACACCTAGAACTTTGAGGTGCATTGAACCTGAGTGTCACTCCCAGAAGTTTCTGAGACACAGGCTGCGCTTTGGAGTTCCTAGGATTTTTCTGAGAGATAGGCACGATGTTTGATAGGGAGAGTAGCAAGCAGATTTCCAAGGGAGATCGTTGGGCTCGGAGTTCGTAGTTCAGAATGTCAGAAGTGGCCTTTTATTCCCAGGCTTCAAGTTTAGAGACCCCACTTCAAGAACTGCAGGTCTGGAAGTTAAACTTGGCAAACTGAGCTGAGATATTAGTCAAAAAGCCCCAGTTCCTCCTCCTGAGGCTTGAAGAGAGCCACTGTTAGGACCATTCTAGTCATGTCTTCTTGTGTGCCTTGCTGGCTCGAGACCCTTGGTTGGAAAGCGTAGGCAAGGAGTCATGGACTTAGTTGGTAAAGAATTTTCCAAGATCTTGCAGGCAGCTGTTTTGACTCAGTAGGACTGGGCTGAGCCTGAAGATGCCATGTTGTGCCCAGGGGTCCTGCAGAGCAGCCCAACTGGAGCCCAAATAGCCTGAGGGGTTGGCTGAAGTCTTTTAGCTTCACCTGGGATCAACTGATTCAAAAGCCTCAACAGTCTGTCACTTTCTTAAACTATGTGTTAACCTGGTCAATTATTAGTTACTGAATCACACTTGAGTCAAGCTCTAGGCAGCATGGGAATGAAATGAGGTGGGGGAGGGAGGTAGCTCAGTGGGTAAGGCATTTGTTATGCAAGCACGAGGACTGGAGTTCAAATCTATAGCATCCATAGCACAGGCTGGTGTGGCAGCCACTTGTTATCCTAGTTCTGGGTGGGGCTGAGGCGAAGGATCCCCAGGGAAAGCTGGAGAGTCAGTCTAGCTGAGTTAGTGAGTTCTGCGTTCATCAAGAGACCCCACCTTGGTAAATAAAGTGGAGTATAATTGAGGGAGACACCTGATGTCAACCTCTGGCCTCCACAAGCACCTCCACTTGTACTCATACATATGTGAAGGTGTATACATACATGTATGCAACACACACACACACACACACACACACACACACACACACACAAACACACACGAGTGTCCTTGATTTCATGATACTTAACATTTTAGCCAGAGAAATATATGTTTTATTTTTGCTTTTGTTTTAATATGCTCACATTTGTCTCTAAGTACACAAAGCAGAGCCAAGCGTCTGAGTTCTGGAGTAAAACAGGAGGGGTTGACAAGCTGATGAGTGGGGTCCCAAAGCCTGGTGGAGCGATGACGCTTTCATTTCAGAGTTCAGAAGGCTGAGACAAGAGGATCGCTACAGATCACAGGTCAATGCAGACTGCAGAGCGGGTTACAAAAAAACTGAGGCTACAGAGTGAGGCCCTGTCTCAAGTCACAAAAGCGAAAAAGCACAAACGAGACAGATGGTTTTCAAAATAGTAGCCACCCTGGTCTCTGCTAGCCATCCTGGATTCAGCTAGCCACCCTGGTCTCAGCTTGTTCTGAGATGTGAAGTTCTTCAGCTAAGCAGGAGGCTGGTCAACGGTCACAGTATTGAATCAAACCCTTTTGGAAACATCACCAATGGCCTGCCCCATCATTCTCCTAAAGGAAGAAGGTGGAAGTGGCTATCAAGACTCCTAATGATAAGAGAACATCTCTGAAACTCACAGGGGTGAAATCACGGGGACTTCCTTCTAACTGTGCACAAGGCATCTTGTACACAGCTAGAAAGTAACAAAAAGACTGAAGAATTGCACTCTGTTTTATAGACAACTTTGAAGTTTACACAGCATAATAAAGTCTTTTGGGTGTGTCTGCCTGGTTTCCCAGAAAAAACCTAAGTATGTTATTAAAAGGAGCACGAGAAACTTTCTAAAAAGAATCACGAAAACAAACAAACCAAACCAAAACACAACATAACATAACAAAAATCAAGGAATAAATAGGTTTTTCTGGAGGAGATGTCAGCCCAAGTCTTTTGGTGACAACTCTGCATTATTACGGCTGCGCACACAGATAATAATCAGAAGAACGTCCCTTCCTGTGTATGTTCAGAACGCCCTCAGTGGCAGAGGAAACTAAAATCAGAACAAATCTTCAGGCAGAGGCAGCTTTCACCTGTATTTTTTTTCAAGCTGAGAGCACTGCTTAATTACAAGGGGTTTTTTTTTTTTAAACACTGTTCTCAATTGGTAACATATGTTGCTGTCAGCGAGTATTTAGCACCTGCAGAAAACAGCAAGAAACGCACGACAGCGCATAGGTGGAACACCCACTGTGTGACTGTGAACACTGTCAACAAATTGTACTTTGTTAATTTTTTTCTTATTAAAAAAGAAATCCAAGAAAAAGACTTGGGAGTGCAGGTGTTTCTGAGCACTGGAGGCAAAGGAAGGCGAGGATAGTGCAGCCTTGGGCATGGGAGCTGGGGTTGGATCTACATGCCTTGAAGCATCTCCTGTCTCCTGCCTCTCTCT
Source organism: Rhabdomys dilectus (assembly GCA_019844195.1). NCBI lineage: Eukaryota > Metazoa > Chordata > Mammalia > Rodentia > Muridae > Rhabdomys > Rhabdomys dilectus. Next base: position 16,414,156 of record JADRCG010000008.1, read on the forward strand.
TCCTATCTTTGGGTGGAAAAGAAAACCCTCTATACACACTGGCTCTGGCAGGCTTGGCTGTCCTGTGAGGCATTTGCCATCAGCTGCAGGGGCAGGGAGTCGGCACCTGGTGTCGTGACCTTCTACACAGGATGTGCTTGGAGAGGGTCCTTGTGAACTCACCAATTCATTAATATTAATTTGAGTGCCTTCTGTTGTGTTTTCTCTTGAGTCGGGTTCTCATGTAGTCCAGGCCAGCCTTACACTGGCTGTTTTGAGATTGGTTCTGAACCCCACATCTTGTTACTCCTTCTTCCAAGCGTTTGGAAGACAGGTGTGCGCTACCCTGGCTAGCATCTTATCTTCCAATAGATCAGATGTGGTTGTGTTAGGGAGGTGGTCCTGCACCTGTTCCTTCTACTGTGCTATCCTAAAGTGCATGCTTGTCTTCGGCTCTGTGAATTCTCTTATATCCCAGCCAAGGTCAGTTTTCTTAGCTGATAGCATTCCACACAGCACCCTGTGTTTCAGACAGAACATATTAGCTGAGACGGTGCTGATTGGTGCCTCTACTCTGGGCTTCTCTGGTTCTTTTAGCTATGAAATGAGACTTGCCTGTTGTTTCCCAGGACCTCCCTTCACTGATAACTTTGTTTCTTCATTCTTATGAGCCTGTTCACTCGACATGAGTGGGTGATAGTTGGTGTTTGAAGAGACACCCTCTCCCCACCCTGTCGAGATAAATTTACCAGATTGAGAATGAACACTGAGCCAGACATGACAGTGATATCTGCGTCTAACCTGGCAAGATAGCTTGAGTCCAAGAGTTGAATACCACTGTTTTAAATCTAACACAGAGCTAACAGGAAGACTCTAAATATCAAGTGAAAAAAACTGCAGTGTGTAAGGTTCTTTCTGTAAAATTTTAGCTGTCTTATTTTTGGTCTCTTCTCTCCTCTCACGCCGATGATAGGCACTGGAGACCTTACTACTGCTAATATGCAAATTATACAAAGAAACCCACAAAGCATAGCATCTCAGCACCACAGACTAGGGAAGCTCAGACCAAGCTTCAGTTTAGCCAGGTCTGTGTTGTGTCCTCACGAGTTGGCAGAGGCTCTTCATTCAATGGTGGCTCTGGCTGCCCCATGTGGGGAACAAGCGTCTGCACTTCTCACAGCTGAGAGGAAACCCTGGAAATGACACATTTTACACCTCTCAGCCGAGGCTCAGAGCTCGAAAGCACTTCACTCCCTGTCCCAGAGGGACGGAGAATCTGTTTGCAGTAATCACTCGCAGTGTTGACAGAATGTTCGAAACCATCTGCTCAAGGGCAAGTGTTAACTCTATCACGTCCTAATATTTTAAGCCCACTGATCCCCGGGCCCAGGAGACCTCCTGATGGAACTCTCTTTGGGCTGTGTGTCAGCCTGCTGTCAGTTATTATCCCACTGCAGCAAGGCCTGGTGCACCAGCCAAGGCTCAGTGAGGAGAGGCCTGTGATGAACAGTGTCGCAGCTGGCTGTGCCAGGCAGGTCCTGTCAGCTGCAATACAGCCGAGGCTGTCTGAGGCTTGCAAGAGTGCTTCTGCATATGTGCCTCTGCCTTTAAGCTCATTTCTATAAACAGGCTTCTTCTCTTGTTTGTAGAAGGCATGCATTACTAATATGGGTTTGTATCCACGTGTGCATTTCCGATGTGTACATGTAAGTATGTCCAGATGTGACTATAGTCCTGAATCACCAGACTCTGCCAGAACTACTTCATAAAACATAGAATTCAGCACACAGGTTTTCTGGTACATTAATCTCTCATTATGATAGCCAGTGATACGTTGTTTAATTATATGCACTATTTATTTATTTTTATATGTATCACTAGCACAGTTGACAAGTATCTCAGAATTAAAAGCTTATAGAACAATTAGAGGAGATATGCAGTCAACAGTAAAAACGTTAGAAAGCACAATGGGCTAAAGACTTTGTGTTTTCCAAGGAGGCCACTTGAAACTTCTGATGTGTCCCAGCCCCTGGGAATGAAGGATGCTGAGGGTCCCTTCCCCGAGAGTGTCTCAGGCTCTCATCTGTGTTAGATACTTCAGTGGGACAGATGCTATTGGCCAGAATGGCTTCCAGAGCACTGAAGGAGCTACTAAGGAGAAACCTAGCACTAAAAAGCAAGTTCTCAGCTACAAGCCCCTAGATTTTATATGAGGCTTCAGGTTTTCATTTTTCATTTTTATTTGTATGGGAGAGAAGTCATCCTATGCCTGTTTCTGTGCTGGGCCATTCTAGGTGTGTAGTAGGTAAAACATGAGCAGAGCCTTTGCCCTAGCCCCATATTAATAGACTTATGTCCCAGATATAACTGAGAGCAACTGAGTCAGTCCATGCTCAATGGGGTGGGTGCCACATCATGTCAAATACTCATAACACATCTTCTTATTACCAAACTATGTCAGGCTGCTTATATAGTTCCCACTGTTGTTGTAAACCCCACAGAGTAAAGATACTAAGGCTTAGAAATGTATAGGCTTGGTCAAAGCCCCAAAGCCAGGAAGTGTGTGAGCTCGAGCCACAATCTACACAGAAGACTCGAAGCTCATCCATTCAGCAGGGCTGACTCAGTGCCAAAAGAGCCATTAGCACTCACCCAACTCTCGTAGGTCACAGAGCATAGCAGCGGAATTGTGTCTTCATCTAACCCCCACCACCACCACCACGAGATGCCCTCTTTTCACTGACTGGTCAGGCATTTATTGTGTCCAAGTCCTGGGCTACTGGAAAGAATTTGGTGACACAGCTTGGGGCACAGAGCTGTTCTGCATTGTTCATGTGTGCACGATTTTGTGGAAACAGGGAAGATGTGAAAGCATACCATCTGAGGAAAATGCTCAACTAGCCACTTCTAGATGCACTTGTGAGTGTGCTCTCTGTGTGTGTGTATGTGTGTGTGTGTGCATGTATGCATGTGTACATGTGTGAAAGAGTGCACTGTGTGTGCATGTGTGTGTTCTGTGTGTGTGTGAGTGTACTGTGTGTGCCTGTGTGTGTGTTCTGTGTGTGAGAGAGAGTACACTATGTGTGCATGTGTGTGCACATGAGAAAGAGTGCAGTGTGTGTGTGTGTGTGTGTGTGTGTGTGTGTGTGTATGTTACTCTATACTCAGAATTCCTAAGAGAGGCTGCCATGTTATATCACCATGTGGTGGAAGTTCTGAAGTCTTTCAAAGAGAAAGTGAAGTGCTTTCCTGGAGAAGATGAGGCACGAAGCGTGTCCTATTTAGCATTGAAGACTTAGATGTCAAGCATCTTACCTGGCGGACAGCAGGAGTGTTCTGTTTTAACACCTTCTTCTACAGATTGCTTTCTAGATGTCTTAGTTTTTGAATCTGGCTTCTTCTTTGTTTCTGTGATATAGTTAATCCTTGCCGTCCAGATGACATTGCATGTGGCTGCACAATGCCCAGAATTCCTATTTTAATTCATATTGTGGTCTGTGTTTCCCTATATGTCTGGCCATGAAATCAGAGACAGAGACTGGTCTAATATCACATAAACTTGCAAATAGACTTAGGAATCCAAGTCCTAGTGACCAAAAGCTCTTAAACTCCCTGGACCTCTGCAGTCAGGTACATGAGGGCTCAGAGCTTCAGTTTCTATCTAGACAGGAACAGCTTGTTCTCAGGGTCACTAAAGACCAAGATAGCATGGAAGACCTATCAATGTGTCATCCAGAACATCTTATATGCACAGCAATTATAAATCCCCATGTCTGGTTTCCGCCCTTCGTCCTATTTACTTCCTTGCTTAGTTGCTATCTATAAAGGAGATGATATTCTTAACTTTGGACCACATGAAAGAGAGTAGAAAATAAAGGCACGTTCATTGAAAATTGCTTGGACATAGACTTCCATAATTACTATTATTTATTGTATTTATTCGAGTGCATGTGACCTTCTTGTTTGTGTTACTTAATTTAAGGTCACCAAAAATTCCTACATTATGGTAAATAGGTATGGGACCAGTGAAAAAGTGAGAAAAGGTGCTTGCTGGCAAGGCTGATGACCTGAATTCCTTCCCCATATACCATGTAAAGGTAGAAAGAGAAAACTGACGTCAGCAAGCTGTCCTCTGACCTCCACACACATTCTGTGTCACGGTATGCATCCTTCCCCATGCACAAAAATAAATCAATGTAAAAAGATTATTAAAATGAATTCGGCGTCACAACTGTTTGCTACTTAAATATTTCTATAGGTGAGGTTTTTAACTTGTGCCTATGCCTTGGAGGCTGGCATTTCAAGTTCCCCTGCACTGTGTGGAGCTGGAGTTTCAACACTCTCCTCTCCCATGCTCCCTTTAATCCCTCCAAACACACAGGATGGGCAAAGTGAGTCTCTGTCCCAGGTGCTGAAAGGACAGACCAAGACTATCCATAACTAGTCATTTCAGTGTATACTCACACACAGTTAATGACTGTTCTGAACTCTATGCTTTATGTCTTAGAATGGAATTTATAAATAAAAAACAAATAACACTCCCTAAAAATACATTATTAAAATTAGAGAAGATATAAATATCAAACACCCATTAATTGCTCATAGACTGCGTAGCTACCCTGGATGCAAGGGAATATTGTTATCTGGATTTTCAGGGTCATCTCTGGGGTAAAGTGCAACTCCTTAGGTTTGCTTTTGTTCTTCCTTTTACTGCAACACTGATAATGAAGAAACTTTGTTTTTATAAACAGTGGTTTCTAAAAGTTCAGCGTATTTGGCTCTCTCACACAAAGGCCTTCAGGAATGTTGAGTTGCTGTTAATTCTTACTCAGAACATCCAAGTTGGCTAGGAGTCATCTTTCCTGGAGTGGCCTTAGATGGCAGGAAGACAGAGGCAGCACTCACCTGTAAGGTGTGGAATATAAGGAGAGCAAGTCCTGACACTCAGGAGGCATCCTGGGTACCACTTACACACTTCTGGGCATGCTTTTACCTTTGGGGAGAAGGCTATAGTATGGTGAGAGAGCTGGTAAGGGTGTGTACCTTGGGTTGACCTAAGCACAGAGCTCATGATTGTCAGGTTGGGTGAGTGGGTGACTGAAAGGTACCTTCTGATTTTTCTGAGGGCTGTGATGGAGAAAAGGAAGTGCCTTAAGTTCCCCTTGGGGACATTTAGGTGGGCTGCAAGCTGTGGGCTTCTCTAAGTAAGTCTTGTCTCTTGCTTTCGCCGTGCTGAGCACCTTCCGTGTGTGGCTCCGTCCGGCCAGCTGCTTCTGTGAACTCTCCTCTGTCATGTCCCGTCCCCCATGGCTGCTCAAACGTGATCCCCCTGAGCTCTCTTCCTCTCCAGCTGCATCTGTGCACCTCCCCTGCTGATCCATCCACTTCCTCAGCTCAGGGACAGCACAAGGAAACGATTCCAGCAGCTAAACAGCTTTTATGCAGAGAGAATATTTAAATATTCCCAGTTTGCATGATTTGCCTCACCTCATGCTATGATCAGAGGTTAATGGAGACAGTTTGGGCCTTCTGTTAGTAGAGACTGGAAGACTTTCAGAAACGAGGGACAAGTTCTTTTAACACCTGCTCCCAATATGAATTTTATACAGGAGAACGTTTTATTCTACAGATTCATCTTTAGAGACGGTCACCCGATGTTCCAGCTCGCCTTTGACTCAGACTTCAGCTAGGCTAAAAGCTGGTTTGACAATTATTACCTCTACTGGATAGAATTTTATAGTGGGCATTATGTTCCATGTGTTTATATCACTAAAAAATGTTTTTGCTATGTAGATGGTATTTTATAGTGCTTGATGGCTACTTTACTTTTTCAGGGAAACATTAATATACATTTAAGGCATGAAACACTGTAAAATGACCTGCCAGGCAGGCTTGTCCACCGGATGACCATGATTGGACAGTCCCTAACCCATGCATACCCAGGCAAGCATTAATTTACATATGCGCTTATATGTCTATTCATAGAGATGTGCTTCAAGCATCACTCCATATATTCATTTACTTTAACAGACTGTGAAAGTCACCTCGTTCCTCAATGTCTCCTTAGTCCCTCTTCTCATTCTTCATCCCTTCCTTGCTTTCTTCCTTTCTCTCTCCTTTTAAAAAAATAAACTTTTTTCTCTCTTCTGTCCTTCCCAAACTTTTTAGTTGTTTCTCTTTCTCACAAATACTGAAAGGTATTGAGACTTTTTTTTTTATGTTGTGTTTACTTTTTTATCCCTTTGAAGTACTTTATTATGACATAATCTCCTTTGATAGCCTTCCTAGGTTCGTGGTCTGCACATCAGTGGTCTAACCTGCTTCAGGACAGTATACAACTTTACATATGTCAGGTCCTACAGATCCCTGACATCACTCAGCCTTTGTATTTTTGTCTTTGCATGTTCTATAAGTTCTTATAGAACATATAAGTAGCACATTTTTATAGTGCCTTTGTTCAACCAGCAAAGCCGTGATTTTTTCATTTGATGATTTTACATCTATAAACTACTGGTATACTGCTTATTCCATGGACTCTGAGCAATTATACAGTCTTTTCTTTGCAACACAGTAGATCCTTGAAGTAGTAATTCAAAAAGCATATGTTAACCATGTGACTATTTTTACACTAAGTGTTTTTTTTTTGAGAATATGGGGGACATAAGAATCCAAAGTCAAATGGCATGGTTTCTGGATTCAAGGAGATTCAAGAAGTTTGCCCAACAAGCAAGTAACTGGTGTGTAGAGAGTATGCATCATAACGTAGCAGATATGGTTATGGGAATATGTGCAAGGCTGAATGACATCACATCAAATGGAGATGATTAGCAATGAGGCAAAGAGAGCTGACATCATGGAGAACCATGGATGAGCTCTTATCAGTCTTTTGTTTTCTTGCCAGTTCTCTTGAAACTATTCTCTTGGATGGTTCTCCAAGTGACAGTGGCCTTGGTTTCCTTTAACACCATCAACTTTGAGATGCCATGGTATCCATTATCATTTACATGGTCGAGTCTGCACTGAGAAAGGGCGATTTACAGAGCTTAAGGCAAGTAGAATAGAACCTAGCCAGCCACTCTTAAAGAGTCCAATTGTGAATACACATTATCTTTGAAGTTAACCTCCTGTGCCTGCTCATCATAGCTCTTACACGATACTTGCAGGAAGTCTTTGGAATAGCCTCATGGGAAGGTGTCTCAGAACAAAGAGGGATTGATTCATCTCTTCCTTCTGCATTGTGGGCATCAGAAACCCTGGTTGTTTTTGTTTTGTTTTGGTTTTTATCAAGATCTCTCTGAACGGCAGCAATGCAGAAAGGCTTTAGATTTGGGAAGCAGAGTTTTACTGGGTCTGTCTCTGCTGGTTCAGACAGTTTGCTTTTGGACTTTTCATAATCATTCAACAGCTGCTTCAGTACTCAGCTAGTTGATTGGTCTTAGCATTCTTCAGGAAATGACTCATGTTCTTACTTCTCCTTCCATCTTTCTTCCTCAAATGTGGTTGTGTTTGCCCATGCGCTGCTTGGAGGACAAGATTCTGTTCTGCTCATCTTTGTATTCATACATGAATAACACCTGGCTGGCACCTGGTAGGCTTACAACAAACACTTATGTGTGAATGAAGCAAGCCCTTCCTGTCTTTGGGATTACCCAATGTATCACAAGATACCACCATGTCTCTGTCTCTGCCCAGTCCTACACCCAACAAGACAGTGACTGTCGCTGGGTGTCAGGACGTCCACCAGGGGGCACTGTCTTGCAACAGGCTCTTCAGTTTTTTCAAGATAGATGCCTGAGCTTCATCATCCACTCCCAGCTTGAAGCTCTTAATGGATACCTCTAATATATAATATTTATAGGAGACTTTGACTGAAGGACAACTGTACCAACATTAGATGTAAGTTAAGACACATCACTCCAGATAACAAATACAAACTTGATAGTGAAAAGCAAATCCTAAAGGATAACTCCCAAATGTGTCAGGGTAATTCCTTCGTGCTTCCTTTTTCTCTATTTTCTGATAACCAGAATGGGAAGAAATAAAGTTTTCATTAAGTCTTAAAAGTCTCACATGTGCACTTTCAAAACAAAAGCCTTAAAATGTAACTGCGGAAGTTACAGGCTGAACACATTCTATCCCAAGTCCAAAGGGAACTGTAGTGGAAATTTGTTTTGGAAGTGGAAATGGTATACATCCTGCTTGGTGTGCGTGGGCATGTGCGTGTGTCTGTGCATGTCTGTTTACAGGAGTGGAAACCAGAACTTGATGGATGCTGAGTGTCTTCCTTTAGTACACTACCTAATTTTTGAGGCAGAATCTCTCGTTGAACCCAGAGCGGAGAAGCCAGAACCAGTGGGTCTAGACTGGCTCTCAAGACTCTCTGGTCTCCTTGCTTTCTGCCCTGGGATCACAGGTGCACACTGCTGTGCCTGGCCTTTTGTGTGGGTGTTTGGGATCTGAACACATGCTCTCATGTTTGCGTGGGACCATCACCTCACAGACTGCGTCATCACGACAACTAGTTACTAGTTCAGAACTAAATACTAGTTCTGAATGCTACCAAAGCTACTTCATGTGACATTCCTCTTTTCTTAATCTTTTTTAGTTCCATGGACTATCTTCATGCAGAAGTAAATGATTCCCTGAGTTCTAGTGTCAAACAATTTGAGTTTGCAAATGTCTTCAGGATACATGTCAGTCAGCACAGGGGGTACACATAAAGTCAAAGCTGTCCCCATGGTCAGGGATTTTCTGAGTGCAAACCAAATAAAGACCACAGCAGGTTTCCCAGGACACTGCAAAACAGGAGAGGCAAGCACAGAGGTCACATCTTTTCCCAAGTGTAAAATCCTGAGCTCAGAATGATGGAAAAGTGGGTCCCAGTAGACCTCAACTACAATGAGCAAACAGAGTATAAATAAGGACCCTCAGAGACTCCTTGCAAGAATCCTTGTGGCAGTCTGTTAGTAAACTCGATTTCACATTATGCTTAAAGATTTTCTTTTAAGTGGGCTTTGTGTGTGTGTGTGTGTGTGTGTGTGTGTGTGTGTGTGTGTGTGTGT
>JADRCG010000008.1:16451094-16463688 GCA_019844195.1 Rhabdomys dilectus
GTGTGTGTGTGTGTGTGTGTGTGTGTGTGTGTGTGTGTGTGTGTGTGTTTGATTTGTTTCTAATATATGTTCTTTTTTAGGGAAAGTTTCATATGGGGGCTGCAGAGAATAATATGTATTCTGTATTTGTTGGTTGGAAAATTTTGTAGATAATTGTTAACTCTATTTTTATTAAGTCTATTAGGTTAAATCTGAAGTCTCTTGAATTTTAATTTGTGTGACCTATCTAAAAATTAAAATGGACATTTAAATCACCCACTATTGTTGCAGTAATATTTTAAAATCAGTGGCATCCAATCTGTCTTGTTCTTAATCAGCTGCCATCTTTCCAACTAGACAAGGCCTGTGGCCACGAGCATAGGTGGCCAGAGACACTGGCCCTGCCACCCACAAAATGCCAGCATGGGAGATTGCTCTGCCAATCTTCCACACTGTCTCCACAAGGCTGGGCTGAGCCCAGACCAACCTGCCATCCACACAGTACCTGGTAGAAATGAGACTCTAATGCTTAAAGATTAACCAAAGGCTTTATAAGTTTGGTAATGTTCAAATTAACAAGATGCCCACACAATTGGAGGTGTTTCCTAATTAACTAACCTAGATATAAGTTGTGACCCAGGACTGCTCTCAATCCATGTGTGGTTCTCCATCCTCCTACATCTCTGCCCCTTTGCTCCTCCTCTTCTCCTCCTTTTCCTCTCTTTACTCCTCCTCTTCCTCTTCTTACTCCTCCCACCTTAGCTCCTCCCAACTTGTGGGGAAATTTTCCCGCTGCACACTATTACTGTACCACAACCTGTAGGACTTTTTATACCCAGATATGCTTATTTCATGAAATTAGGAACCCAATGATCCTTGCCTATAGATTGACTATAGTCATATTTCTTTTAAATTTTTTATTTTATTCATTCTTTGGGAATTTTTCATTAATATGTAATTATTTTGATCCTATTTACCACCTCACCTTCAAATTCTTCCAAACCTCCAACTTCCTGTTCTTTCTCCCTCTTATAATCCATAAGTCTATTAGTTCTCCCCCACCCCTTAAAATTTATGTATTGTACACCAGTGAGCACTGGTATACAGCCACACACCATAGCATGGGCCACATTCCTGAGTTAGAGCAACAGCCTAAGAGGCACAGGAAAGCCTAGTCTAAGGAAAAACAAAAAGATGGTTCAGGGATAGTTCAGTCATAGCACTTGCCTGGCATGTGCAAGGACCTGTGATTGATCTCAGCAACTCAAAACAAACACCAATGGCTATGCCAATTAGTTTTTGGCCTCCGGCCATTTTATTGATTGACTTTTGTGCTTTAACTCCGTAGCTGTCTTTATCAGTGAGGTGTGTTTTCAGGAGACAACAGACAGTTGATTCTGTTTTTTTTAATCTATTCATTCAGTCTGTGTGTCTTTACTATGAGATGAGACCATTTGCACTGAGCTCATTTTTGAGGAGCCGTTTAATACCTGTGATTTTGCTTGTTGTTTTCTACTTTTATTAACATTTTCTTCCTCTCTTCTCAGTGTTTGAGGTTTGCTGGTTTACCGAGTTGGGCATGATGGATTCCTGCTTTGCTCTCCTTTGTTTGGCTATGCCTCTCAAGAGATTTATTCTTCTCTATGTTCCTTGTGATTGACAGTCTTTCTCTTTCCTCTGGAAAGTGAGCCTTTAAGTATCCTGGCTTGGTGGTCATAACTTAGTTTGTATTTATCTTTAAATGTTCTTATTTCCCTGCCAATTTCACAAGATAGCTTTGATGGGTATTGCAATCTTGGTCGGCAGTTATTTGTGTTCAGGGCTTGAAATAGAGTGTTCCCTGCCTTTGTAGCTTTTAGATTGCTCATGAGAGAGACCTGATATTATTTTAATGTTTTTGCCTTTGTAGGTGAGTTAGCATTTTCCCCTTAAAGCTTCTGACATTATTTCTTTGCTTTATATTTTGATGTCTTACATATAATATGCCAGAGAAAGTTCTTCTCCGTTTATGTCTATTTGGGGGTCTAAATGGCTTTTGGATTTAGATGGCCAGTTCTTTATCTAGATTTTGAAATTGTTCTATTATTTCAAAGAATAGATGATATTGGTTTTTTGTTGTTGTTGTATCCTGTGTGTTCTTAGACTTTATCTCTTGATTATATACAGACTTTGCACATCTTTCTTGCCTTTTTTTTTTCCAAACAAGAGCATACTCTATATTCTGTTCTTAAATTCTTGCCAATATTAGCAGTGTTGAATGTTTATTAGTAAATAATAAATTACTAGTTGGTACAAAATATGGGATCATTATTTAAATGAATAGCATAATAAATGAACTCACTTTTCATTTACTGATATTCTTACTGGATTTATGACTAAATAAAATTGAATATTGTTGGCTTTAGGTTGTAAAGAGTAATCAATTGGTAGACTGGAGAGCTGGCTTCACAGTGAAGAGTACTAGCTGCTTCTAGAAGATCCAAGTTCAGTACTTAGCACCTACATGTCAACCCACAACTGTCCAGTAACTCCAGTTCCAGGATATCCAGTATCCTTTTCTGACCTCCATAGATATTAGGTACACATGTGGTACACACACACACACACACATGCAGGCAAAACAGTCGGACACATAAAATAATAAATAAATGCATCTTTTTAAAATAATAATTTCTTATATATCTGAGAAGGGAGGGAAAGAGATTGAGAATGAGATGGAGAGAAGTGAATGAGAGAGGGGAGGAGAGGGAGAGAGAGATAGAGAGTATCATTTAGCAATGGCTGTTTACACCACCCCCTTTCCAAAAAAGTCAACTATAGCTTTGATGATTCTAGAGACCATCCTATTGAAATAGAAAGTAGATGTTAGCATAAAGGATAAATCTAGTGCCAAATTTTATCTACTTTATCCCATGTGAAGCAAATAACTGGGGTCTGAAGAAATGGCTCAGTAACTAAGAGTGTTCGCTGCTTTCCCAGAGGGCTGGGATCTCATTCCCATCGCCAACACTGTGTAGAACTCGATCTCCTGTCCTATTCTGGGATCCGATGCCAGCGTGACAGAGGCTCAGAATGAGTGTCTTGCTATCCAGGAGGCTGACTTCAGATAATTGATTTTTTTTTGAGGTTTTCTTTAAATAACTGGGAATTTGCGACTGTCTGTTATCTAGAACCATCCAAAAGTTAGAAATATGCTTCTTTTGTTATTGAAATAAACGGAAGATAGTATTAACTATTAACTCAAATTAGTTCAGTTGTTTTTATTAAAATTTTTTCATTGATATATTTTGATTGTGTTTTCCCCTCACCCTGCTCCTCTCAGATCTTCCTCCCCACTTTCTTACCAACTTAACTTTAAGATCTGTCTATCTCTCTCTCAAATACAATAAGATAAAAATATCAAAACAAAATGCAAAAAAAGCACCACCACCACCACCACACACACACACACACACACACACACACACACACACACACACAGAGGGTGTGGGGTAGGGTCCATTTTGTGATGGCCCATTACTCCTGGGCCTGCCCTGGAGTGTGCTTGAAATACACTGTGACACTCCACTGAAGAAAACTGATTTTCCATTTCCCAACAAGTATCGATTGTAAACATCGTCTTGGTTAGGGGTGGGAATTTGTACCCACTCCTTCTTCTCAGTGCTGGAATTGTGTCTGGCTTGAACCTGTGCAGGTCTTGTGTGGGCTTTCATAGGCTCTGAGTTCAAATGTGTTATTAGTCCTTTGTGTCTGAGAGATGCCCTTCCTTGGAGTCATCCACCACTGCTGGCCTTCCCACTCTTTCTCTTTCCTCTTCCTCTTCTACATAAATCTTTGAGCCTGGAGGGGAGGGGCTAGGACTAAGTCACAGTGTTCTTAAATTATTCCTCCTGCTTGGTGGGTTTCTCTGTGACCAGAAACAGGTTCCAAGTATAGCTGAGATCTTTGGACAGAGTTTTAATCTTTCAGAGAAAATGAGGTTGGCTTTTTCCAACGGTTCTTAAGCTCTGGGGTCCAGTAGGCTCAGTTACAATATATATCATTGTCTAAAGAACTTCTTGAGTGACTTCTCAGAGCCTCCAAGGTCTAACTTGTTCAGGGTAAGCAGTTAAATGGTTAATCTGGGTAGAGTTGTTGAGCAGAGTTAGCTGTACAATTCTGAAAGTGGGCTGTGAGGCTGTCTCTTTAGGTTTCATGAAGATGGATAGGGTTCCTCTGGCTGATTTCTGGGATTTCAGGGGACTAACACTTTCAGGCTAGACTGCCTCCTGGAGAGTCTGAGGATGATGTGCAGGGCTAGGTCAGCCAAGCCTCCGTACTTAATATCAGATCTGCTTATTATATCAGAATAAGTTGGTAAAATCTTCTGTTCTTTGCTATGCATTTTGAGACATTGTTGAGCTACGTAGTCCAGGCTATCCTTGAACTTCTGATCCTCCCACCTCTACCACCAGAGTATTAGGATTGCAGATGCGTACCACTGTATCTAGATGCATTTTGCTTTTGAATGGAAATTTTTTTCTTAGGGCTTGGAAAATCATATGCAATTTTCTGCCCTAAGCCATCTATTTATTTTGCCATTTTCACTAGAAATTTTAATGTTATGTGGATGAAAAGCTATATTATTCAATATTGAATTGTAGGACTATATAGGGGTTATAATAAATGCCTATATTAAACTCATTTTAAAAGAGGAGTAAGAAAAGTACCTAAAAAATACAAGCTGCCTGAAAAATAAGGGTAAGAATTTCCAGATTGTAAAACATATCCCCTGCTTTGGTGAGACCCTGCTGGTGTCTAGGTGTAGCTGCCCAGCTGCCCATCACCTCTATGGCTCCGCTGCTTGGAATCCTGCCTGTTCCAACAGTCTTATAGTAATTTTGGAAACTAGACTATAAACAATAAACTACAAAACAAAATCAGATGACTAACAAAGCCGAAAGTCTGTTATGGAAAAATATGGAGCGGGGTAGGAGCAAGATGGTTGCATGGGAAAGGTACCAGCCACCAAGTCTGAACAGCTGAGTTGGAACCCTGGGGTCTGTGTGGTGGAAAGATATGGGGGTCCTGTGACCCTTACACATGCTCTTGTGCATATACATACACTGATTCATACATACTCATGTTCATGTGTGCATGCACCAACACACACGCAATAAATAAATGAATAAATAAGTAAATAAATAGTAGATAAATCAAATGTAAGTAAAAACAAAAAAAATGGGAGGAATCACTGAATATGATAGAGGCACATTGTATACATAGACTAAAATATATACGTATATATAAACTATAATGGACCCCACTATTTAAGTAATTAGTATATCCTAATACAAAGCTAAAGTACAGAAAAATGAATATTCAGGTATACATCTAGGAGACTAGTCAAAAGAATCAAGATGAAGGCACAGATAGGACATTTGGGGTTAAAGGAAGACAGAGCTGTCGCACGCACACAGACCCTCTTATAGGAGGAGCAGAACACGCAGAACTGGATCTTGGTAAATTTCAGAATTTAGTTAAATCTGAAAAAAAAAATCAAAAATGACCAAATGGACTCAAAGGGGCTGATAAACTACAATCCTGTGACTAAAAAAAAAATCAAGTCAACAGCAAATGGCTTTGAAGTGCAGGTGGAAAGAAACAGACTCGCGTTCTTTGATAAACTCAAAGAGAACAGAAACGTCCATCTTTACAGAAACACATTCTGCAGACTAGGAAAGCAGCGGACAGTGCCCTCAATGCTCATTTTGAAATTGACAGAGATTTGATATTAAGAATATTTAGAGAGGAATAACAATACAAATCTCACCAAAAAATGCTAACTTCTTAATGGTAGATTCTTGTCGTTCATATTGATATAAGGACAGCATTTAAAGCTGTCCTTAATCTGGGAATCAGAGGAGGAATGAAAAGGCTTATAGCAAGCATCCTGGTCAACAGTGAAATGTCCAAGGCTTCCCTTCACCATCAGAATCTGGAGATTAATACCCATGCTCAAAACTTCCATCAAACTACCAGCAGGGAAAGGAGGGGTGAGATCAATAAAAGGAAGGGGGATTAGGAGGCGAGCAAGCCACAGGCTCTCCTCATAGGTGACAGGGCACTCTGAAAACGCATCTGAAAGGAAGCCAGTGTTCCAATCAGCAGGAGAATTTGGCAAGATTTCCAGGAGAAAAATCATGCAAAACCGGGCAAAGTGCATTTTTATCCAATTAGAATGTAGACATTTATGTTCTTTCTCTTAATATAAAAACACAGACATGCTGAGGTACAATACAAAATATGTGGACCATTGATTTCTTTCAAGTTGATAACAATGAAACTTAATTGATATTTCAACCACACGCATACATAAATTCTATGAGTAAAAGAAAAAACATTCCACCTCTCACCAGAAAATCTGATGCCATATTCATGACTTTTGTGTATGTAAGGATGGTTTATGTAAGTTATGAGATGTCTGAACCACAAAATAAAATACTGGTAGATTCGTGTGTGTTAAGTTCTTGTTCATCTAGCAAACATTTCAAAGGCAGAAGCGCGTCACTCTTTTTCAGGCACTTGTAACCAACTCTAGTGAGTATCTTTAACTAAAAATAATAAAAATTAACACAATCTGATTTACTCTAATTTAATCAAGTTTTTTAAGTTTGAGCAGAGGATTTAAAAAAAAAAAACCACACTGAAATATGCCAAGTTCCTAAATAAAATAATGTTAAACTGCTTTTACCTGTTGATGGATATGACATTTTTTTTTAAGTTATTAAGCTGGAAATGCCAAAGATTCAAGGTTGCAAAAATGTCTTTTTCTAAAAACCAATATGTAGTTACACATTATTCAGTGGAAAAATGACCCAAAAAGATGTCTAGACATTTCAAGGAGAGGCATGCAAATAGCTTGCAAACACACATGAGAATCCGCGAGACACTGACTCTCTTGCCACTGGATTAGTCTGATAGTCCCAAGTGCTTCTCAATGCCTGAATCAAATAGCATACACACGTCAGTATTCCTGGCTGAAACATTACTGCACCATTTCCGTCTAAAACCAATCCCACGTTAGTTGACACAGTTGAAAATAAATAGCTCTCTAGCAACCCATTCCTTGATTATGTAATAGGAGATATCTCCACGTACATTGGAGACCTATAGAAGAGGTTTTTAAAGCATAACATTAAATATAAACAAAGGAAAATAAATGGAGATCCTGGGCATGACCATGTCTGTAAACATACACAACGATACACAGAGCAGTTATGAAAGTGTGCTGTGCACACACAGCATAGATAAAAGCCACAACCCTGTAGAGCTGCTTCGAGGACCTGAATCCAAATCTCCATCTCTCTCATAAAAACACAGGCCTGGTTGCCTATGCCTGTAACTCTTGCACTGTGGTAGAGCTGACAAAGGTATCACTAGGGCTTGCTGGCAGCCACCCTAGCTCCAGATTCAATATGAGGGACTCTGTCTGAAGAGAACAAGGCAGAGGATGATAGAGCAGGACACTGAATGCCCTGCTCTGGCCCCTACACACATTCACATAGACACCTGCACTAGTACACACGTGTACATGCAACACGTGCGTACACACATAATATAGGACATGTGTGTTCACCTACAACATAAGCATGTGTGCACATACAACACACACATATACACATACAACAACACACACAAGATGCACACACCCAGTCTCTCTCTCTCTCTCTCTCTCTCTCTCTCTCTCTCTCTCTCACACACACACACACACACACACACACACACACACACAATGTCAAGCTAAAAGTAAAAGATTCACAGAAGTTGGGAAGCATGAAAAGGAGAGCGTGGTAGATCAGAGCCTGCCATGTGTCTCAGTGGAGATTCTGCACTGACCTCAGTAACTGTACAGTTAACAGTTTAATAAAACAGAAAAGTGGGTAACTGAAGAAGAAATATCAGGTCTCAGGGAACTTGCCAAATGCAGGCCACTGCAGGCCAAGGCATGTCCTGGAGTGGAGACAGAGGTACCACAGACTGATATGACATCATAGGGCAGAATGAGCCTTACTATTGAGTATCTGACCTGCCTGCTTCAGAGGCAGAATGTGCAGAGTGGATTTCAAAGATGGTCTACTCAAGGACAGGTTTCACTTTGTTTCCTCTCTCAGTAAAAGGGAGCAATCTCCGAGCTAGATGTTAAAGTTCTCCCAAAATCCTAGTCCTGTGCTTAATACTGTGAGTGGACACCTAGTCAAGCTATTGCCTTCCTGGAATTTGGGGAAACATATCATTGCATGGAAGAGTGAGAAATGAGTCTTGTAATATCATTTCACCGTTATTCCTCACTGGTCTGTCCCATATAAGCTGTTTATACATCTATTCATTATTAAATATCCTTAGCAGCCCCACCTCCTATCCATGATACGGCTCTGCCAACAGCAGGTTTAACAACACAGGATGAGGTTAGTGTGTATGTGTTTCCAGCAATCATAAGAACACGGTACTTGGGAGATATTCTCTTTTTATTTGCAATAAGGCTGTACTAGGGGCCAGTGGTGCAGAATGAGAAAGATCAGTCTAGGGCAGCTCCAAAACCTGACTGTGAACACCTGGAGAATCCTCAATTCGTTCAGTCTTGGTCAGAGAAGCTTCTCTGTGCAGAAGGCAGCAGTTAATGCAGAGACCCATAACTAGTCAAAGTCCTTAGAGTAAGTGATTGTGCATGCTCAGCTCGGAACAGGACATCTGTATGCTTACATGCTCCATCATGTCAGGCCACTTGTGCCACGTGTGGGCCATTGTTTGAAAGAAAGAAAAGAACACATGTAGCGGATTTCACATTTTTGTGCCTTCATCTTCTGAGTAAACCTGGAGATGAATTGATGAGGAGTGAATGCAGCCACTCCTTGCACACACCACAGACACACCTGTGGCTAAAGTGGGCTGAGAATGTGGGGTGAAGAATAGTTGTCAACAGTTCTTTTCCTTATGGCTCATAGGAAATGAAAAATACATTATGTATTTGATTAATTCTATAAATAGGCACATGTTCAGATGGTCTTGTAATATTAAGCTGATGCATTTTAGATATCTTAATTTGGAGGATACATTTAGTATCAGGTAGAAAAATACTTCACAGCATTTTCATACATAAATATGAAATTTATTGTAGAATATTATTTAAACCAAATATTTTAATCTAGGATTTGGATTTATTCTGTTCCTCGGCTCTATTTTTGTGTTGCCCTTGAGAATATAGACGCCCCAAATCAAATCCATTGCTAATAAAGCAATAAATTTACCTTCTGCACTGACAGACACTTTGGAGTGTGTACCTATGAAGTCATACACATATGCATACACACACACACACACACACACACACACATTCTTCTTGTGTTGTGTGGGACTACAACAGACAATGGCTTTTTTGCACCATATTTAAACCACGTTTTCTTTTCCCTTTGATGTTGATGCCAGAGTTGCTACCAACGACTGCTGCTTTGGGGGTTAAATAATTTGTTAGCAGAGATACAACCAGGACACTAAATTATGATGGAACTTTCTGAATAGGTGACCCAATAAATCCAGTTGGGCTGTATTCAAAATTCTTTTATTATCAAACTATTTGACTAACTGGAGCAGGAAAGAAGAAATTCTTAGGTCAGTGTTACACCTGAACTTTTCGGTGTCCTCAGTTGTATTAGGGTAAGTGGGGATTGGGGATTCGGGGTTTCTAAGAGTTTTATTGGCTTCACTTTGTCCTAGAATAAATTTCTTTTCCAATTGCTGTGTCCGATGTGTTCTGCTTCAGATTTCCGCTGTGGACCCAGGCTCCGGAATATCCTATGTGTTACACACTCACTGCTGCTGTCTTCTCTAAGGAAACCGAATCTCTGTTATTCCTGTTGCAAAGCACAGAGTTTTTAAAATATAAAATTTTATATTTTTAAAATTGGTAGTGTACTGCTCTCTACTTTTACCTGTGCTATGTGCGGCTTTAATTCATAGCTTTTAGTTCAACATTTAATATGTCTGGCAAAAACAAAATTAAATTAAACTTGGAATAAAAAAAAAAAAAAAAAAAAAAACCAACCAACCAACTAGATCAAAAATCCAGCTGAATTACATTGTTCTTGAGACCAGGTGACACAGCCCAGTCTTTGAAGCCAGTTTATTCCACTGATTTCCTCCCGTGCCCTATGGAGGGTGTCGGCGCATGGGGAAGAGTGACCGCCTGCACAACACCACAGTGTCCACTACACTTAATCATGATGGGAAAATTATTTTAAAATTATCTTAAGGAGTAGGGAAGAAAGTTAACATTCAGAAAAATGTTAAAGACGGCAATTCATAATGATGGCAGTTAAGACTCAAATCTAACACAGAACTTTATTTTTAATCTCCTTTTCCTTAACTCCAGGATCTAGGGGTCTTAAATTTGGATTATGAAAGTGATAAAGGGTGGGATCTTATGAAGGGTTTAAAGAAATCACCTACAGAGCAGAGGTTAAAAAAGTCCCCTGTGTGTTTTGAATTCGCTGAGACTATCTGTCCTGTACAAAGCTGCTTTTCTTCTCTGCTCGGCTTTGCCCTCACACTCTTTCTTGCGTCTTTTCCCCCTTCTCAACCTCAAGGTGACCTGTTCCTCGTGGTGGGTAAGTGACAACTGGCAGGGACCACCCGGCTGGCCCACCACTGCAATGGCCCCGTCCCGTGGGGTTCAGGAAGCCCCCCATTTAGAACGCTTTGTATTTTTGTTACAATTGTTCCCTCAGCCTTGGATGAAAAACACACAGGAACAATAGAGAGATTTAAAATATCTGAATGCATAATTCCACCCAGACTCAGGAAGAAACACGTGTGTGCGCGCACACACAAACACACACACACACACACACACACACACACACACACACACACACACCCAAAGTAAATAACAAAAACCATTCCTCAGAATGTGTGAACCTAAATTTTCGGTCAGTTTGGAAGCATTTTTCCTTCCTTCCTTCCTTCCTTCCTTCCTTCCTTCCTTCCTTCCTTCCTTTCTTTCTTTCTTTCTTTCTTTCTTTCTTTCTCCCTTTCTTTCTCTTTCTCTTTCTCTTTCTCTTTCTCTTTCTCTTTCTCTTTCTCTTTCTTTCTTTCTTTCTTTCTTTCTTTCTTTCTTTCTTTCTTTCTTTCGGTTTTCCATTTTCTAGGCCACATGGCAATAAAACAGCATTTAATTATCCGTAACCATGAACGCTGTGGGGTGAGAATGCAGGTTGTGATCTAGTCAGAAACAGTCTGAGGCCAGAAACTGTCCCTTCTCCGTGATGTTGTTTTTGTCTGGACTTCTCCACCGATGCTGTGTCTTCCTGTCCCTGCAGTTTTTCTTCCTCCCTCAGCTGATTTTGGTAGGGGCTCATGGTCTCCATCATTTTCTCTGCCTTCATTATTTTCCCTTTTAAAAGTCACACCTGCATGAAGACACAGTCAGTTTTTTTTTTCTTTTTTCTTTTTTTTTTTTCCGAGCAGAAAGAGAAAGGTGGAAGAAACCAAGAGAAAAAACTATTTTGTTCAGGAAATAATTACCCAAAATTGAGCGATTTTTTTTTCCCTCGGCGATGTGAATTGTATTCACATTAATGAGATCACATTTTACAGTAGTAGGGACTTTTAGAGAAAGCGTGATACAACAGGCTTCCCCGAAACCCCAAAGCTTCTGGAAATACAGCAGCTTCATGTGAATAGAATTCATATTAGGAATCTGTTGCTCTTGCTGGCTTTAAGGAAATGCCCTACCCCTCTCCTTGGCCATGGCTGGCAGCCTTTAGCTATTTTTTTTTCAGTAATATTGTAGTACTTCAGCATTCATTTTAAAGATAGATGGACACCCCCCCCCCCCCGGAAAGAAGAACGTTGTGGGGGAAAAAACACTGGATGTGATTTCAAAAAATGTCAAAATATGTCAAACGTAGATACCACTCAAGGGTTTCATTAGCTGAAGCTTTAGTGATAAGTGTCATCTTGTCAAAGACCCACCCATCTCTTCCAATACATTACCAAATGTACTAATTTCCTCGCCAAGCTTGCTGTTTATTGTATAGCTGAAATTGAAAATGGCCCGTAATGGAGTGCGCTTCAATCCAAGACCAATTCTGAATCTAAATTACTTGCTTCTTTCAATAGCATCGACAGAGCAGAGCTCTGTGCACCTTGTACCTAATCAACCCTCACCGTGACCCTAAATTCAGCAGTCTTCAGAGATTAATAATAAAATCCTCAGTTCAAACAATGATTTGCCCTGAACAAGCTGCCCATTTCTTATGCTGAGAAGGAGAGAATGTGACATTATTTTTTTTAAAGCTCTCCATGTTGTGGCCCACCATTTATTTTTGATCTCTGACCCCAGATGCAGCTGATTACAAATCACACAAGCTTGAAGAATTTTTTGAGATTGGGGGAGTGGTGAAGAGACCCTTTGTCAGTATTTAGTATATGGATACTCACTAACTAACCCTCCAAGCTGTGGTCTTCCTGAGTGAGATACAGTGTAGCGATATTTGGAAGTTTTTAAAAGAGGAACATGGAAAACATATTCTAAAAAAAAAAAAAAAAAAAAAAAAAAAAAAAAAAAAAAAAAAAAAA
>JADRCG010000008.1:16463788-16499831 GCA_019844195.1 Rhabdomys dilectus
AAAAAAAAAAAAAAAAAAAAAAAAAAAAAAAAAAAAAAAAATCTGGCTTTCTACTGATGACTCAGACTAGACAATAAGAACAAACTCTCTGGAAAAGTCAACAAGAGGGATTTCTAAAATTAAAAAAAAAATCAGATTCGGAGAACAAAATATTGAGAGTCGAGCCCAAAAGTTGTTATTTGAGTGAAAAATGCTTCCCTGCTCCCCTCTTTCTTTTTTCCATCTGCCAACCTATGGATCTGCCTGTCTGTCTGTCTGTCTTTCTCACCAGTTTACCTCACAGCTACTGAATGACTCAAAGACTTTTGCTCATCTTTACCCAAAAAGCTACCCATTTATATTCAATATCAGAGGTTTTGTTATAAATATATGTACACACACATATATATATGTATATATGTATATATGTATATATGTATATATGTATATATATGTGTGTATGTGTATATGTATATATATATATGTGTGTGTGTATGTATATGTGTATGTATATATGTGTGTATGTGTGTGTGTATAACAGCTTTTAATATGTATACTCCCCAGCTTCCTTTAATCAGCTAGTAGTGTTTGTCATGTGGTTCCAGGGATAGAGGGCTTCCATCTCTGCTCTTCATGACATCTGAGATTTGGAGAAAGGCCCTGAAACAAAGCTGAAAGAGAAGTAGTCATTCAGAGGCCTAAATTCTGCTTGGATTCCTCAGCAAGCATGCTCCCTGGACCTGGAGGCTGGGGGAGGAGGGATGACACCTGCGCACAAACCCTCAGAAGACTGTCAATGTTCCTGCTGCTTTCAGAAGGATACTCTCCCTAGGGATGAGGCTAGTTGACAGAATGAGTCTCCAGGAGATTCTTCTGACCCTTGAATGCATTTTTTTTAATGCCCAACAGCAATAATGGCCATTTAAGTATTGATTATATAATATGTCTGCTGAGGTGGCAAGTGCATTATTGTTCAAGTGGCTGGGGGATGAGAAACTAGGTTATCTACAGACTCTTTCAGCCAATGAGCATTTCTTCAGCAAATGTCACACACAAAGCTATCTGAGACCGTGTTTGACTGTGTTCTGTGATTCCAGTTGATGGCTAATACAATGAGATGGCAGACATGTCCCAAGGCCTTTGAGGGTGGCCTTGTGTTTACCATGGCATAGGCATAATTACTTTATCACCACCAGAGGACAATAGTCTTATGGAAGCTGCTTCCTGAGGAAGGCTAGGGAAAGTCCATAGTGTTGCCCCATTAGTGTGCCCAGAGGCTAATTAGGATGATGAATTGGTTAAGTAGGCACCGAAAAGCAGGTAGGACATAATCTAATACTTTGCCTTTCATCCAAAAAACTACAATAGATGGTATATAGTAAGTCTGCTGTGTGTGGCGTCGGCAGTGGGGCACTAGGCTTTTATTACAGCCTGAATTACATCCTCTGTGTGGGGATGCTAGACAGCCCATCATGTATTAAGAATTCAGCTGAGATCACAGGCGCCGCTCACCTAACCCTTGTGTGGTGTGGTGAGACCGACTTTTGGTTACTGTATATCAAAGCGGGTCTAGCTGGCTAAACAGCGATTGATCCTTTCCCCTCTTTTAAGTCCTCCCTTCAAAAATAGCTTTAAAGCAATCATCTAATAAGTGTCAGAACGGACGGCAGAGGATGTCAGTGCAATTGCTAGGCAGGTGTCTACACTGGCTAAATTTTCTGCAAGATGTTCAATGACCAAACAAGGTTTTCAGAGTAAACGTTTATCATATCCTAAGAGGCAAGAAATATTGGGTGGACTGTGCAGATGTGGTGATGATACTGATGTTCAAAGCTGTATGAGGCCAAACAGGGAATGCTGCTAAGGAAAATTCACACTAATTCTATGTACGCACAAAATTAAGAGCAAGAATGTCCCTATGTCCACATACACAGGATCTATGGTGTGTTTATAAGACTTATCCATCAGACTGCATATCCATTGCTGGACAGAAGTGTTAGAAGTTACTGGAGAATATGCCATGTTCCCGTCTCCATGTCTTGGTGATCCTGGGTACAGCTGTCAAAATGCAGCATCTTTTGGCTGGGTTGGTCAATAAGCCATTGTTCCTGGAAGACTCTCCGGTGATCTGTACTAGACTAAGCTCATGATATTTTAGCATCTGTTTCACTGAGTGACCTTGTTTTGGAAAGGAGTTCATCTGAAAAAGAAATAGACTCCTTTATAAACAAAATATAAAACTAAGGGTTTTTGGTTTTGTTTTATTTGTGTTGCCCAAAGTCTGTTAATTTTGACTCCTACAGAACAGCTAGATCCCCAACCACACTTGGTACTTAAGAGTCTGTGCTTGCCTCAGAGAGTGTCCTTCCATCTTGTCCTTCAGGGACACATCAAAGCTCTCCCCTTCTGTGCACCTCCCTTCTCCTGACTCTCCAGTCACTGGCCTTCACTTGGCAAGTGTTTCAGTCTATGTCACAGCACCAGCACCACCTTCGCCCAGAAGCCAAACACTCCTTGGGACTCCTTTGTTTTATTCTACCTTACTGTCTCCTATCCGAGCCCCTGTTTTCAGGTTAATATGCATTCATTGATCATCATCGAATGGATTTGAGAGATTTATTTGGGTGTCATTAAGGATGGTCTGAACTGCATGACTTCCTGGTTTGGAATCCTGAAGAAACAAAGAAACCCTTTCAGCTCTAAGAAGGCAGGTTGAGATGCTGATACTTCAGTTACTCTTGTGGGGATTCACTCTCTTTTGGCTGAGGACCAAAGCCTGCCTCCTGCATAGCCATCACACATAGCTAATTTCCACTCTCCCCAGGGACCAAGACAGTAAAACAAAAGAGGGAGGAAGTAGGCATTTCAGAAGAGTAACTCACCCACCAAGAGCCAGTTGAAAGGGGGAAATGAGGGTAGGACAAAGTGTGTGTGTGTGTGTGTGTTTATGTGTGTGTGTGTGTTATCAAGGAATGCACAATTTAAATTGTGCTTTATCATTCATCCTTTCTGCTTGATCCAGTCAACTCTCTGGACTTGCAATCTCTACTCAAGACCAGTTCTGATGCCAAGGCTCGTTGCCAGTGAAGCAGCGATCAGACACTGTCAGCGTTTTGCTGAAGATGGGCCACTTCACTTCCACACCTTTCTCTTGCTCCCTGTATTCCAGTATCCATGAACCAGGAGATGCTTCTGGAAGCTCAATCAGGAGCGAACAAGGAAAGGGAAACCTGGCATCTCTGCCAGATTATCACCACGTTCACCTCTACTCAGCCAGTTTCTCCCCTTTCACTCATTGTTCTCAAAGACACCTGACTTTGGCTTCAAATAGGTGAAGAATTAGGGCCCAGCCTCTCATAGGCTTGACCTTTTGGTTGTGAGCCTAGCCTTTAATGGCTGAGCCATCTCTCCAGCCCCAGGCTTGACCTTTTAACCTTATTCTCCTAATCTGTGTGCAACCCAGAGTGGAACCAGGCACTTGGGCAGTCAGTCTCCTACAATCCCGACATTTGGGAGTTGGAGGCAGGAAGATCACATCATGCCCTCATAGCAAGCTCAGTGCTAGTCTTGATTACATGAAGCTGCCTCAAAATCAACCGCTCAACTATCGATAATGTATTTATAACTTGAGCAGTCCTGTGTAAACTTTCATGATAAGGATGCAACTGTAGCATCAGGCTAGTGATTGGCACTCAACAAGTTTTTCTATTGTTATTGCTGGTATTTCTCAAGTGAATTTTCTTTTTTTTTTTTTATGGTCTTTTGGCTAAGATGGTCTTTTTTGTGTCTAGTCGACCTCCTATCTAATATTATACAGGCTGTCTATAGTGATCTTTCTAAAACTAGATCAAAGCAAAATATCCTCTCACAGATCCTCTCCATATCTCTCAAACTGCAGAAACCCGTTGGATCATTCTTACAGATCAATCATCACAGTAATAAAAGTCATTTAGCCTGGGCAAGATGCTATAATCCATCTGGATGAAACCTGTAGCCTCACAGGTTATATCTGTGAGAAGCATCTTTCCCCACATCCCTTAATGTTGGACTCTCCTTTTAATTACTGAGGCTGGGCTTAGCCATGTGATTTGCTTGGCCACTAGAACATGGGCATGCACCATTCAAGTGTAACAGCCTGGACACATGCTTACATATAAGGGCTTGCCCTCTCTAACTCTACTGGTCCCTTGTAAAGGATAGCTTAGCCCAGCCTCTTTTGAATGGAGAGCCTCTTAAAGAGAGAAACCCGGCCATCACGGACTTCTCAACTTAGCCAGCCCTGGCCAGCCTGCCAATGAAAATATGTATTTAGGCAGGTCTACTAGAAAGCAAGCATTCAGGTGACCAGCAACAGTGAACAGTGCCGTTACAATGTTAACACACATGACTTTTATAGTAGTACCTTTGGATTCCACAAAAATAGGGACTTTATTTCTGTATTAAAAACGTTGCTTTTCTTCTCTCTCTCTCTCTCTCTCTCTCTCTCTCTCTCTCTCTCTCTCTCTCTCTCTCTCCCTCCCTCTCTTTGGCTCTCCTTTCTTCCTTCTTTCTTTTTTACTTTCCTTCATCCCTCCCTTCCTTCTTCCTTTCTTCCTCTCTCTCTCTCTCTCTCTCTCTCTCTCTCTCTCTCTCTCTCTCTTTCTTTCTTTCTCCCAGACAGAATCTCCCATAGCCAAGGCTAGCCTATAATTCACTGTGTAGCTGAAAATAGCTCTGAACATCAGACTTTTCTGCCTCTACCTCCCAAATACTTTGAATAAAGGTGTGGGGCACTACCCTTGCTGGGGTTTGTGTGTCGAGCAGTCTCTAACCGCAGAGTTACGCCTATAGCCCCTAAGAATTATTTTCGTTCATCTCCCACATTCCCGTGCTGCTAACAGCCTCACCATTTACCTGCCCATCTGTCCTCGTTTCCTAGTGAACATTATCAGGCTGGCAATGCCCCAAGTGCTCAGTAAAAGTAAAACAGATACTTTCAAAAAAATAAAAAACAAGGCACAAAACCTGCGGCCACGAGCACTGAGTCCAGTGTTTTTCTGATTAAAATTTTAAATAGAAATGAATGTGCAGTGCTGCTTTGATGGAGGTAAATAATGATTTTTATACAACTACACACATAATCTAATCTACCGAAGAAAATACCTGTGATTGTAAAGACTTAGTCATTAGTAAAAATTAAACATGCTCACTTATCTACCAAGTCAGCTGAAGAGGCTGAACAGCAGCAGCTCTTGCAGTGTGGGGTTTGGGAGAGGCAGGACAGCAGGACAGCAGGACAGCCAGCACTGTGGGGCTGGAGCTGTGGCTCAGGGCTGGGATGTAAATGTAGCATGAGTGAAGCCTTCCATTCAACCCCTTGCGCGGCACCCACAATACAATTTTCCTCTGATCCACAAAACTGGATCTTCCATTTCTGGAAGATCAACCCATCATAATAAATAATATAGAAAATAGGCACCAGAGCATTGGTGGAAATAAATCAAATTGCCATTGCTGGGAATTTGGCTCAGTCAGGTTGGTTAGGTGTATTCGTTCATGTGGCCACTTACTAGCAGCTGCGAGGGCGAATGCAGAAGAGCCATTGGGAATGTAAATGAGAAAGATCAGATTACAGTGACAGTAAAGGAGCCATGCATGTATCCATGCGACATCAGAAAGCCATGTGCCAGTTCCTCCTGTCTACCTTTCATTTGATCTTACTACTTTCTTTATTTAAAATGTTAGCAGACCATAGATATGATACTTTGACAGCACAGACAATTCGGATGTGCCTTCAGTCTAACCCTCTACCTGAGGCTGACCCCTGGTCCTCCCGGCTGCTCCATCAGAATCTGGGCATCATGGAGCTCCACCATCTGCTTCAGTCTGCCTCTTTAATCAATATTCATGAGTCAGCTTTGCAGGGGTTTTAGACTTTTTTTTTTTTTAAGAAGTGGCTTTAGTGACTTACCGATTGTGCTGGTATCTGCTTATACACACAGCGTCTTCATCTGCATGGCCACAGTGCTGGTCTGTGCCAGGATAGATTTAACATATCCCAGTATCATTTATTTTCAAAGAGGATTTTGATTTCTTTCTTCATTTTAATTTTAATTAGTATACAAAGTAATAGTTTTTATGGCAAGTTCAAGACTAATTCGTCTGACAATCCTTCTCCCACACAGTTCCCACATCCTTCCCTTCCCCCAAGTCCTTTCTCATCCACTTTTATGTCACGTGGGAGATACTAACGCTCATCTTCAACACTTCTCCATTTCTGGCTACATGACCTTTACACACACACACACACACACAAACACACACACACATACACACACACACACAAACACACACACACACACATACACACACACACAAACACACACACATACACACACACACAAACACACACACATACACACACACACAAACACACACACACACACATACACACACACACACACACACACACACACACACGCACACACACTTTTAAAGCTAGGATCTGCATATAGAGAAAGGACACGTTACTTTTGTTCTTAAGGGTCTGGGTTACCTCACTTAATATATTTTTTTTCCAAAGCCATCCATTGTACTGCAAATTTCAAATTTTCTTGAGGTATTTTTGTTTGGTTGGGTTTTTTTTCTTTTTCTTCTTTTTTCTTTCTTTTTTCTTTTTTTCTTTTTTCTTTCTTTCTTTTTTTTTCTTTCTTTTTTTTTTGGCTTTTGGCATTATTTGTTTTGTTTTTTTATTTGTTTTGTTCCTCAATAAAATTCTACTGTGTTTATGTATTGCATTCATTTTGTCCACTTGTCTGTTGATGGACATCTAGGATGGCCCCATTCTTTTGGTAAGGTAACTACTGCGACAGTGAATATGGATGTACAAGTATTGAAGTATCACATTTAAAGGCCTGTGGCCTACAGAGAAATTACTTGCAAATCCTAGGTGCAGGTCCCCCAAACACTACTGCAGTAGAAGGTAGGCTAAGATCTCAGTGACTTACCTCTTCCTGAACTTCGAAGACTTCCCAAACTTCTAGTTGTTGGGACCTTCACAAGCTTAGAAAATTAGTGATTCTGTGTCCTTTCCCCACATATCTATAGTTGGTCATCAGAGCCTGTCCTTGATAATGGTTCCCTGGTTAGGCCCTTCCCTGTGAGTTCCCTGCAGCCATGACAAGTTCTCCCTGTCTCCTTGCTGCCTGTATCTTCCTCACTGACTAGGCCTGCTGTTCCAGGATCATGGCTAGATTCAGATTTGCTTTGCAGCTTCCAGGGCAGATTATTCTGTGCATCTCATTGCCAACTTTAGGGGGTGGGCTGCAGCACTCAGAACACTGTCTGGTGTGGCACACGCTGATTCCAGATTGGTTGAGGGTGTTTACTATGCTTCTCCAGCATCACAAAGTCTGTCTCCAAAACAGTGTCCAGCAGGAGCTCTGAGCAGCATGGGATAGTCTACCTCCTCCCAAGGCCAAGCAGGAAAAGCATCTTCTCTGAAACATCTTGCACTGGGAGTTTCTGGGAGTCTTTTACTCGAAAATGGTGCCCACATGCTTCCTCCAGCAAAGCCCTGCTCAGAGGGCAAAGTGTTTTCCCAGCCTTTTCCCTGCTCCTGATGCATACATGTATTAGGCTCCCGTTCAGAGGTGGTCAGAATCACACAGCTGTTGTGTATTTACTTTTATAACCAACATGAACTTCTTTGTCACATGGCTCAGTAATAGGCAAAATTATTCTGCAGTGACAGGCATAAGTGGCAAAGGGAAATAGGACTCTCCTTCTGGCTTTGCTAGATATATTTGACAACAAGATATACTTACATTTAAGGTATAGGACGTGGTATTTTGATACATGCATGTACAGTTTAATGAGTTCATCCTCAGGTCTGTCCCTGCACACAGCTGTGGAGTTTATGGTAACACTTGGCACATTTCAGGTGTATATTAGTATACAGTAGTGCTAGGGGGGTTACCATCTGAACACTGGCATCATGCACAAGGGAACATGTCCGTGGGTGACATCTCCCCTTCCCCATCTCCTAGCCCAATAGCCAGCATCACATCCCCAGCATTTATCAACTTGACTAATTGAGAAGCCACAGCTTACCCTTGTCTTACCCTGTCTGGCTACTTTCATTTAGCACAAAGTTCTCCAGGTTAATTCATGATGTATCAAGTAGCAGACTGTCCATATTCCAATACTGGATTATCTATTATCTACCTAGTTATCATTTATCTATATCATCCATGTATCTGTTAATCATCTACATTATTCATATGTAATCACGATCATCTGTGTATTTCCATCTACATATCGATCTGTCATATCTATGTGTCTATTTATTGATCACTATTTTTCTCATCAATCCATTGTTTATCATCATTTATCTACCACCTATCTGTTATCTACTTATCATTCACCCATCTACCATCTGTCCATGTATCTGTCATCTACCTATACTATCTGTATATCTATCTCATGTGTGATCGGCCTACATATTTATTATCTATCACTATTATTTCTCTTAATACACATGTATGCACAAACACAGACCACATTTTCTTTACCCGCTCTCTCACTGATAGGCACAGGCTGCTTATATTTGTGCTGTCTAAGTGGCACTTGAGAGCTACAAGCGTGCCCCACCCCCTCTTCCTCTGCCATGTCTACTCTCTCCTGTTGGCTCTGTCCTCAGTGGTGGAGCTGCTCCGTGGAGAAGTTCTACTTTAGCTTTCTGTGCTGTATAACCTCCTTGTCGTAACAGCAGTGCCCATTTACAGCTACAGCACTGGTGCAATGGTCAGAGTTCCTTTAAGTCCATATCTCAACAAATCTTTATTGATTTGCATTTCCTTGTGACTGTACTTAAGAGCAATTTGTATTGTCCTTTAGAGAATGCTTAGGTAGGTCCTTTGCTCATTTTAAAACTTTTGATGTTGGTCATTTTGCTATAGTTTCTGAGTTTTTTTTTGTTTGTTTTGTTGATTGTTTTTTTGTTTTTGTTTTGGTTTTGACCTGTTGAGCCACTGTGGAAGGGCTTTTACTTTAGGAGTTTGGAGTTTGACTCTACAAACACCCACTTAAGCAAGGAACGTCCCCTCCTGTGCCTGACACCTTTTCTTCATTGATGGTCAGCTGCTCATCTCCATTTCGTGCTCTCTCACGTCAGCTGCCTGTCATGTCGGTTGCCTGGGATTGCAGACATCCCCAGCTGGTTTCCACATGTTTCCGTCTGCTTCTACACTTGGGTCTGCTGTCCACTTTGACTTCACTTTTCTGTGTCACTTCAAGGGTTCAATTACATTCTTCCACATGTGATAGCTTGTTCTCTGTACATCCCATCGATGCTGTGAGTTCTTGGTGCCCGTGTCAAACACTAACAGACCATATCTATATGGTTTACTTCTGGTTAAAGTAACCATCATTCTGCCTACCTACTTTCCCAGCACGGCCAGACTATTACGATTGCCATAGCTATGTATGATTTTAAAATCAGGAATTACAATATTCCTGCCTTTGTTCTTCTTGCTGACAACTGCTCTATCCATCCAACATCTTTGATGGTTCCATATGAATTTTAGATTTTTTTTAGTCTTCATGAGAAAGATGCTGGGATTTTGATAGGCATTGCACTGAATTGGCAGATGGCTTTGGATAGCATGAAGTTTTAACAATATCCTTCCAATTTGTTATATAGAATATCTTTTTGTACCCTCCGTTTTTCCACAAACATTTTATAATTCAGCACACAGATCTTCCTCTTCTTTGTTTATGTTTGGTACTAAGTCCTTTATTCCCGTTGCTGCTATACATGGAAGTATTGCCTTAACTTTATTTTCAGATAGAGCTCAATCTATTCATATAAAAACAAACAGGATTTTTACATGTAGATTTTGGTTTGTGTGACTTCACTGGGTTTGTTTAATAACTTTTGCAGATTTTTATAAAATCTGTATACAAATATGACATGGCCATATTCAGATATTTTACTTAACCCTGCTCACTTAAATGCCTTTTTTCATTTATTTATTTATTTATTTATTTATTTATTTATTTATTTAGCTTGTGTAATTGCATTGGCTATAGTACTCACTGCTCTGTTGAGCTGTGGGAAAGAACCCTTTCTTTGAACCAGACTTTAACTGGAAAGCCTCCAGTCACCCTCATTCAGCATGTGTTAACTGTGTACACTTTGAATCATGGACTTACTGTGTTGTGGAAAATTCCTTCTGTACCTACTTTTTTAAGAGTTTCATCATGATTGAATGTTAAACTCAAGGTAATCATGAAGGGTGGTTGCTTTTACTTTGTTAATAGGGTTTGCCTAGCTGATCGTCCTTGCATCCCAGAGATGAATTCCATTTGACTATGAGGCACATCTGCTAATATGTAGTTGTATTTGTTTATGTTTTGTTGAGGGCTTTACATCTAAGTTTCATGGAAGTAGTGGCCTGTGATTTTTGTTCTTATGGTGCCTTCGGCATTGGTGCTGATGCCATAGGAGTTGTGAAATGCTGCTTTTTCATATGTTTCTAGAAGAGTCCAGAGGCATCCAGCCATTTGGAGATTTGTTTTACTTGAGCGTCTTATGATACTGATTCAATCTTAATTGTTTGGTGTATTCTAGTTTTCTAGTTATTGTTGACTCACTTTTTATACACAACACACACATACACATGCACACACACACATGCACATACACACAAACATGCACACACACAGATACACATACACAAAATCTAGCACTTTGTTATTCTTTCTATGTGGTCAAATTTGTTGCTGGGTAATTTATCTTATTAGTCCATTTTGGGACTGGAGCAATGGCTCAGCAGTCAAGAGAATGCCCTGTGCTTGCAGAAGATCTAAGTCTGGCTCCCCACAGCTGCATTAGGCAGCTCATAACCACCTATAACTGCAGCTCCCCAATATCCTACACCCTCTTCTGGCCTCCATGGATGCTCACACACGTGTGCACATACACATACTCTGACACACTCACATGTGTATAATTAACATTTTTTAAAAGAAAAAGAGGTTCCTTGTGATTCTCTTTATAGCTTGTAATGAATACTTTTGAGACATCTCTCTTTTTTTTCTTGGTTTGGTTAAGAGTTTGTTTAAAAAAATTTTCTAAAACAAACCTTAATATTTTCTTTCTATGACTTATATTCTCTATTTGATTTATTTCTTCTCATTTTTATTATCTAGTTTCTTCTGTTGAGTTTGGTCTTAGTTTCTTCTTTCCTTCCTAGAGTCTTGAGGGCTACAGTGGCTGTAGCATCTCGCTAGGTGGGATGTTATTGTAATCCAGATGTTGTTTGTTTCTTCCTCTAATCTGGTCTCTAATAAATGGATGGGCTTTGAAGTGGGGGATGTGACGGGCTTTGATTCTTTATCTTTTGTGCATCTGAGAAGGATTTCTCATTATATTGTTTCCATATAAAATATAGCTGTAAGAGTCTATTTTAAGCTGATAAAGACTTTAACTACATAAAACTATTATGTTTTTACTCCCCACCACCTGTCACACTTTATGTTATTCATATATTTTAGATGGACTTATAAAACTTTATGTATCCACATATTACTGTTTTAAACTGTATGTCCATTTTATATTATGTATTCATTTTAAATGATTTGATTTTCTTTCCTGGTGGTGCTAGGAATCAAAGCCCAGGCCTTGGGCATCCTAAGCAGGTACTCTTCCACAGAGATATCTAGATCTCCAGTCATTTTACCTCTTCATTTTCATACCAGAATTAAAAGTAACAGTCCCATTGCAGTATTAAAATGTTCTAAGTTTGGCTTTAGTGTTTTCTCATAGGTGGTTTTCTACTGCTGTATATTTTCATGTGACTGATCAGCAGGCTTTTGTTTCAACTTGAAGAACTGGGGATGGAGGGATGGCTCAGTGGCTAAGAGCACTTGCTGTTTTTGCAGGGGACCCAGGCTCACTCACACCTTATAACTCAAGCTCCAGGGGAATCCACCTCCCTCTTGTGGCCTCACTTAACCATTGCACTCACATGCACATGCACATGCCCATACACAGATATATATATACATACTCATAATTAAAAAAAATAAGTGAGTAAACTCTTACCTTGGGGAAATGACTCCCTTAAGCATTCCCTGAAATCAGATCTGGTGGTGATAAGACCTTTTGTTGGTCTGAGAGAGCCTCTACTACTCCATCACTTCCTGGAGCTAGTAAGGACTTTGGCATGAGTTTGCCTTTCAGTACTTTTGACGATCTCATTCTACATTCTTAGCTTGCCAGTTTCTCCTGAGAAGGTCATGATGGGCATTTCTCTTAGTCTTTGATTCTCCATAGCATAATTACCAAGCACAAAGGTATATGGCTCTTATGTTCATCAGATTGGCCTGTTGTATGCCTCTGAGGTCCTCAGCTCTAAATACACACATTCTTCCAGAAATGCCAAGTTTTTTGTCTCTATTCCAGGCAACCTTTCTGCCTTTTCTCTCTCTCTCTCTCTCTCTCTCTCTCTCTCTCTCTCTCTCTCTCTTTCTCTCTCTCTCTTTTCATTCTAGAACCTCCATTGTGTGCATAGTAGTCTACCTTAAGGTGGTGTTTCAGTATGTGCATAAAGATGGCTCTTAAATACATTACTTACATTAAGTGCATGAGAGCCTTAAGGTGGAGCTTCAGTGTGAGCCTCCAGTGTGTGCATACCTCAGTATGTTAGAACTTATTCAGATTTCCTTGTTTTTTTTCTTTTCTCACAGACATTTTCACATCCACTGTCTTCAAATTCATAGATGGTTTATTTTGCTTAATAGTGTTGGCTGTAGATACTCTCTACTGCATTGTTTTTCTTGTTCATTGTACTCACTAACTGTGAGGTTCCTGTGTTGGCACATCTTTATAGTATCTATTTCTGTCGAATTTCTGGTCTTTTGTGTTTTATTTTCCTGATCTCATTTATCTGTGTGTCTGTTTTCCTTGTATAATTATGTGTGCTTCCTTAAAGTAATTCTTTTAGCCTAGCATAGATAAAGAGTGGGTCCCCCAGCACCACATAAAACTAAGCCTGGTGGCTCACATCTGTACTCACAGGACTCAGGATGGAGAGGCAGGGAGATCAGAGGTTCAAGGTCATCCTTAGCTACACAGGTAGTCCGGGGGTTGGAGAGCATTATTTGTCAAGCATTTTGTATATCTCTGTCTCTTTAGAGCCAGTTCCTATCATGCTCTTAGTTCCTGTGGGAATAACTCTTCATGACCTGGGAATTTTTTTATTGGCATGTCTACATTTGAAAGAGTAAACAAACCTTCTCAGTCTAAGGATCCTGTAAGGCATGAACCTTATCCTGCCTGTTTGTAGCCTTAAGGCTCCTTCTGATACTTCAGTCCAGCAACATAAGGACAGAGCATTTAGCTGATGTCAGGTATGGAGAGGGGTCCATAGCTCCCAGGTCTGTTTTACAGACACAAGCCAGTACATGGTTCTCCTGTGATCGCCAGTAGCAGTGGACTGTTACTGCCTCATAATTAAACAATAGTAAAGCAAGGGTGTGAGGCTCCTTCTGGTTCTTCCTGCATCTACAGAAGGCAGATTGTTACCAGAGGCATGGATGGGTCCCTGAGCAGAGTCTAACAGGTCTCTGGATAGACAGAACTGTCTCTGAACTGTGTCCAATGGTGCTGGGACAAAATCTTGGGATGACTCCAAGGGTCCAATGTTGAGTTTTTACCATGCACATAGGTGTTGTTTTCCTCAAGTTCTAGATAGACAGAACTGTGTCCAGACAGTAGAGTGGATTAGGAGCCATGTCATATAGAGTAAAAAAAAAGAAATCTATAACCAGGTCAAATTCTGCCTCTAAGTGGGGACAGAACTGGGTCTCTGGCGGAGTAGGGCTGGAATCTGGAAGCAGGTCACAAGGTTTAGGATTCCCAGATAGACTGAGGGCAAGAGGCTTGTTCCCAATACAGACTTGTGTTCCTGGACCCCTCAGTAAGGCAGTGCCGGAACTGAACCATAGATAGTGTTGGGATCCACAATGAGGAAAGAAGCTGTCAGGCCCACTAGGGTATCATAGAAGAGTGTGAACCCTGTGGGCTCCCGAATGGACAGCAGTGGAGTAGGTTACAGCTGAGTTATTCTACTACTTAAGGATCCCATATTCCATCCACTGTCAACAGCCCTACAATGGGGCCACAGGCAGGTATGGTTCCTGTTTGGGTCAGTTAGCAGACAGGGTTGGTTCCATGGAAATAGAACCATGCTATAGTGGAAGTAGCTTTCAACTGGAGACTACAGGGAAGACCTGAGCTCTTGTCAAAGTCACATTCCTTAGTCATGGGGGTTTCCTTACCAGGGATTCCCGCCCTACACTTTTTTCTGTCGATTCCTGAGTGAGTGTTGTGGCACTGGGGATAAAAGCTGCACACCTCTAGTTCTGCCATCTTGCCAGCATCAGGAACAGAAGCTTTTTCCAGAGACATTTTCAAGCCCTTGTCAGTTTCCATGTGACCTCCACTGTCTTGGATGAACAGTTGCTATGCTGCTACGTAGCTAACCTGCAGAGACAAGATGCTGTAAGTCAGCTTCTCTCCCAGGAATGACTGCCGAGGACAGGTCAAGTTTTCAGTCCAGAAACTTCATTTCATGATCACTCCTCCCTGTTCCTTTAATCCTATGACAGTACAGGATGCCGTGCCAAGAGTGGGTCCAGAAATGAAAGAGACAGGAAGGAGCAGCAGTGGTCCAAAGATGCCCTTCAATGGTACATCCCCAATAACCTAACATTGTTTCACGAGGCTCTGCCTCCTGGACATTCATCTCCTGCACAGGCTTTTGAAGGGACTTAAGATGTAGATTATTTTAGTTCCCTCTCCCATGATGCGTGATATAGTGTGCTTAGTGTAATTAGTGGCACCTTGCTTACATGAGCACACAACATGTTAGGTGAGATAGGTGGTGGCTCATGTTAGTGGTGGAGGTGGAGGTGGATTGGTGGCTCTGTTAGTGGTAGGGGTGTGTTGGTGGCTTTCTGCTAATGTGATGGATGCAATCCTTATTTGCTTTCCTAAACTGGGAAAATAAAGCCCGGGATGGTGTGGTATATGTTAAGTTCTGTTATACACAAACTAAGAAGCTTGGATTGATTTATTTATTTTCCTTTCTGCCATTATTTTCCTTCATTTAAAGGATTAAGCAATCCAGATAGTGAGGCTTTGCTCACCGAGCTGGTAGGTTATAGAGATAAGAATTCAGGCTCTTCCCATCATGCCCCACCTCACTTTCACCTACAATCATGACTCAAGCAGAAACAATTTTCACTCCTACTGACTCAAACACCAGAGATGGGGGTTTTCGACTGACTATTGACAGCTGTTCTCCAATGTTCTGCATAAGCTGGGTATCCAGTCAGATGCAGATGCTGGCGACCAGAGCTAGTGCTAGACTCCATACACTGAGCAGGCTTGCCACCAGCATTTAAAAACAGTGTGTGTGCACGCATGCGCACACTGTTGTATGTGTGTGTGTGTGTTACATGCATGTATGTACACATGTGTGGGGGTGTTTGTGCATGAATGGAGTGACCAGAGGTCTACATTCTCTATTCTACTTTTTTGAGGCAAAGTCTCCCTGAACCTGGAACTCACTGATTCAGCAAGATGAGCAGGCTGACCAGTACCAGGGATCCACCTTTGTCTGCCTCCACAGACCTGGCGTTGCAGGCATCTGCTCAGGTGCCCAGCCTTTTACAGAGGTGCTGAAACTTGAACTTGGGTCCTCATCTAAGTGCTTTACTGATAGAGCCAGTCCCTAACCCCAAGTCGGCACACTTTAAAGTGTCTTTTTAAAAAATACTTCCATTCTTTTTATTTAAAATTCTGTCTCTAGTCCAGTGAGTATCACCAGATGGTCCTTGTGCTGAGTTCACCGTGGCATTTGTTCTGTCTATCCTATCCAAGATGGCCTATCATCAAGTAAGCAAAGAAATGAACTGGCATTACACTGAATGAATGACACAAGCATATAAAACTGAGAGGTGAGTCGTTTTCAAAGGACCTAGATTTTTTTTTCAGATTCAGCAATGTGAGCCTCATAGTCCAAACATTCCTTGTAGAAATGGCTGATGCTTTCATGTGGGTCACGGTAATTGTCACTGACGTGTATAATGGTTGCCATTTGCTACTATAGTCGACAATTTTGAAAGCCTGGTCCATGTTTTCCTCTTCCTTTGCCTGTTAGGTTTCTTTAGGCTAAGAGTGTATGGCTGTGACATCACTGCTGGTCCTCTCCAGCACCAAAGGAGA
Source organism: Rhabdomys dilectus (assembly GCA_019844195.1). NCBI lineage: Eukaryota > Metazoa > Chordata > Mammalia > Rodentia > Muridae > Rhabdomys > Rhabdomys dilectus. The sequence continues at coordinate 16,480,044 of JADRCG010000008.1, forward strand.
ATAAACAAAGCACCAGCACCCTCACCAAGCATCACGGGCCTTAAGAGTGCATATGTGTGGCCTACTGTATGATTCTTGGGCAGTTTTGGTTTTAGATTTTTTTTTTAATTGTGTGTGTGTGTGTGTGTGTGTGTGTGTGTGTGTGTGTGTGTCTGTAAGTGTGGATGAGCATGTGAGTACTGGTGCTATGGAGTTCAAAGATGACATATCTCCATGGAGCTGTGGCTTTGAGTTATCTGAAATAGATGTGGAAATCTGAACTCTTGTCCACGATGAGAGCTGTATGTGCTCTTAACCATAGAGCTATCGAGGGGTGGTTTTGTCACCATTTAATGATGGGGGAAAAAACCCCTCCAGTTTAGAGGTTGGTAATTTGCCCTTAATTCATAAGGACTCATAATCCAGATCTTTCTGCCTCTGTGCCTGTGGCTGGAACTTCTATACTGCTTTTGAATAGTACTCTCCTAATACACAAATGATAAAATCAGTCCCTAACATGTTTCCTTCATCTCTCAGAAAAGCACACAAATATTGATTAAATGCAGTTGTACTATTGAAAATTAAGCAGTCAGTTTTGAAGCACTCCAACTCTTAGACGTTTGTGTCACTTGGCAGTAGGCTGGCTTTAATAATATGCTTCATGATTTCCTCCTGCACTTGCTAGTTTGAAATATGCAACATACAGGTGGGAGGGTGGCAGAGCAAAGAAACAGCATCAAATCTCTTTCTTTTCTTTTCAATTGAACTTACTGTGACACATGGGAGCTCCATTCTGAAAGATGGCGGGTTTCTTAAATGACGGTTGATTCCGGCACATCTGCAAACACTTGACATGTGGGGAACCCATGCGTCTTAAACATGTGAGCAGAGGGGATGCTATCCCTGAATCTGAGGAAATAGAGCCATCCAAATGCAGTCCTCAAGAGTATGGCTTCTGTGATGCATGGGAAGGCTTCACACTCCTTTTCCATTGAAAGCTCTTTTGTCTCAATTGGGTAGGGCTCCCTGGTTCAATAGTTTTCCTGGTGACATTAGACTTTTGTTCTTCCCAGTTGTATCCCCGGATTGTTTGCAGGTGTGCATTTTTGGGCCTTTGTGTATGGATGCGTGATTGTGCATGTGTGTGTGGATGTATGTGTGTGTATAGATGTACATGTGAATGGATACATGTTTATGTGTCTGTTGTATAGTTTATGTTTGTATGAATACATGTGTGTACATGTGTGTATAGATGTGTGTGCATCTGTGTATGTGTGGACATGTGTGTATGGATTCATATATATATATATATACATACATGTGTGCATGGATTCATGTGTATATATGTGTGTATAGATGTATGTGTATATGGGTACATGTATGTGCATGTATATATAGACGTATGCCAGTGTGTGGAGGCCAGAGGCCAACCTCAGGTATTGTTCTTCAAGTGCTATTCACCCTTTTTTTGAAACAGAGGCTCTTACTGGCCTGGAGCTCACCGAGTAGGTTAAGCTGACCAGCCAGTGAGGTGCAGGCTTCTGCCTTTCTCTGCCAACCTTAGAGCTTGGATTACAAACTGCATTTTCACCCCTAGCCTTTTACGTGCATTCTAAGCACAGTACTCACTGGGGTCTCGATGCTTGTACAGCAAATATATGCCCAATGTCCAACCGTGCCATCCCCTCAGCACAGTGAGTCCTTGTGTAAAGCAAGCCCTTCACTGTGTCCCAGCATTATTATGTCCCATGCATTAAAACGACAGAGTGTGTAGACGCTTTTACACTGTACCAAAGGCGCATGAGGCTGTTGTCTAATGGTCACAATGAAATTGTAGGAGAGGCAGGGATCGCATGGACATCTATCCAGAGAAAACTGAAATGACCAGGAAGAGTACAATTTGTTTCTTTCTTTCTTCCACATGTGAATGCTTTTAAGAGCCCGGCGAAGAGAGAACGGCCGCTTAACTGTGTACTGCACAATTTATTGTCAGAAACGTTCTATGGAGTCACAGTGCAAATAGCAGCTTGGTCAAACAGGAACAGACAGCCAGTTCAGTGTCTTTGGAAACAATTCAAAGGTTCTAAAGAGTGTGTCTCCTCAAGGGAAGAGAGTGTTTTTATAGCTGGCATACGTATTTGAGTTCAGTCAGGTGTTTGAGAGCATCCTGGGAATTCACAGACAGGATGCTATGTTTCCCAGCAGCTTCCCACATGTCTGGTTCAAAGGTTTATGCTCTTTCTTTTTGACAGCTACCACAAAGAGCTCCTTCCTGGGCCTGGGGAGTCTGTAAGGGAACTTAATGCCCTCAATCCCTCTCAGTAGCCTAGCTTCCCTCTGGACTAATGCACACTATTAGTCACTACCTAGGCAGACCTCTGTCCTTGGGAAAGTGGCCTATGTGGAGCTAATATGTCTGTTTCCAAAGGGATGGCTGCATTCAAGACTTCTCTGGACTTGCCATGGATGTCCCGCCTCTGTGTCTGGCTATAGAACATCTGAAATGTTTCTTCATCTCTTAACCATACTTTTTATTGTTTGTTTGACAATAAACCAAAGTTTTTCTGTGTAACAGCTCTGACCATTACTCACTTTGTAAACCAGGCTGGCCTCAAACTTTCAGAGGTCTGCATGCCTCTGCTTCTCAAGTGCTGGGATTAAAGACATGGACCACAATACCCTGCCTCTTAACTACACTTTCAGTTGTATCTTGGAATCAAAGGACTTGCTCAGATACAACACTTCTTGTGTGTGTGTGTGTGTGTGTGTGTGTGTGTGTGTGTGTGTGTGTGTAAATGTGTGTATTAGTGTGTGTATATAGGTGTGCGTAATGCATGTAAATGAGTGAACACATATATAGAAGCCAGAGGACAACTCTTAAGGCTCTGCTTAAATCTTTCTTGAGACCTAGGACCTCTCATTGGACCTGGGACTCCCCAGGCTGACTGTGGTGGCTGGCCAGAATGCCCCGTCTACCTTCCTTGTTATGGGATTATAAACATATACCACAACCACTGATTATTTGCACATGGGTTCTGGGCATTAATCAGGCTTTTAGACTTTCAAGACAAGCACTTTATCAATTGAGCCATCTCCCTAGCACTAGATATTACATTTCTAATTAAAATTACTCCAGGAGGAGATGAGAAAGAGAGAATTTGTCTGGGAAGGTGAGACAGAGTAGAGCTGAATATGAACAAGACACACTGTATATTTGTATTAAATTATCAAAGGATCAATAAAAGCCACTCTAAAAGTAAATCATCTCCTGCCAAAGACTGGCCTGCCATTGTGAACTCAGAATAGGTTTGCAGGTGGTCAGTCTGCATTAAGTGAAGGGTGGGAAGCTGAGAAATAATGTAGCTAAAGACATAATCATGGATGTGTCTCCGGGTGCTGAGGTCCTCATGACAGCTTTTTTCAGATAAGTGGCCAAGAAGGTGAATGCAATGTTCACTAGATTCTAGTTCTAGATTTCAATTGTTACTTGTCTTTAAGAAATATTTTCTTAACTACTTGAGCATTTCATACAATGTCTTTTCATCATATTCACCTCCAACTCTTCCCTTTAACTTCTCCCAGACCCACCCTACCTCCGTACACCTCCAACTTCTTGGGACTTGTTTGTTTATTTGTTTGTTTATTGTTACTCAACAACCTGTTGATTCTGTTTTGTGTCTATATATATACTCTTTAGTGTTGAACCACACATTGAAGTGTGGTTGGCCTACCATGAGCCTTATCATTAAAAAGGGGGTGGGGGTACTCTCTTTTGTCAGAAGTCGGTAGCTCCTCAGTTAGGGACTTCTTTCCCCTCTACACTGGAGTGTTGAGTGGGTTGATCTTGTGCTGAGGGTTCATGAGTATAAAGGTCCTGACCTGTCCAGAAGACAGGTTGTGTTCTGGTCCTCCCTGACCTCTGGCTCTTACAAATCCTCCCTTTTCCAAGATGATTCACTGAGCCTTGGGATGATATAGGTGTCCTATTCTTAGCTGAATACCCCACAGTCTCAGCACCTTAACCAGTCGTGAGTTTCTGTGTTACCAACCATGTACTATGCAAAAAAGACTTTCTTGCTGAAGCATGAAAGCTGCGGTAGTCTAGGTTCAGGACTGGTCTGTCCCCTGGGTCTTCAGTGACCTCGAGAGTTATTGGGAGTAGAGAGACTTTCTAAATGCCTGGGCCCTAACCTAAGGAGTCACATCTGGCTCTTTTCCTGAAGCTTCATCTTCCTTTCTAACCCTGACAATATATGACCTTTGCAAGCACTAATCTACTTATTGAATCCTTTAAAAAATATTTTTATTAATTCTTTGGGAATTTCATACTCTGTGTTTTGATTTTATCTATCCTCCTCCCCCAGTTCCTCTCAGATCTACCCCATTCCCAAACCATCAATTTTGTGTCCTTCTTTCTCTTAAAACCCATGGCCCCATTAGTCCCACCCATATACTCATGGCTGTGGAGTCGTCTACTGGTTCTTGTTCCACCTACCAAGGGCTACATCCATAAGGAAAACTGACTCAGTCTCTCTCCAGGCAGCTTTCAATTGCCAATAGCACCTCAGCATTTACTTTCTAATTATAGCAAATGACCCCAAATTTCCAACCCACATCAGAGAAGGTTCTCCTCAAAGTATATGGGAATTAACAAAGAGACTATGAAGAGACTCCATGACCAAGGTAATTCTAAAAAACAAACAAACAAACAAACAAACAAACATTTCACTGGGTCTAGCTTACAGTTTCAGAGGTTTATTATCATCATGGCAGGAAGCATGGCGGTGTGCAGGCAGACTTGCTGCTGGAGGAGCAAAGAATTCTACATCTTGATTCAAAGGCAGCTAGGAGACTGTTCCACACTGGGAAAAGCTTGAGCACCAAGAGACCTCAAAGAACATCCACATGGTGACACACTTCCTCCAACAAGGCCACACCTCCTACTAATGCCACTTCCCATGGGCCAAGCATTCAAACACATAAGTCTATAGGGATCAAACCTATTCAATCCACCACTGCCCACAACTGGACAATGTACAGGGAGTGAAAGACTTTAAAACACGCAGCCCTATATGAGATGTCTTTGTCATGTTCCTCCATTCAAGGCTCAGGCATCAGTACAGAAGAGGAGACTGAAAGATAGTTAAGACCAGGAGTGGTGGATGACTCCAAGGAAACAGTATCTTCCAAACACTACAGGACTGACGAACTCACAGAGACTATGGCAGCATGCACAAGGCCTGCATAGACTCAGACCAGACAGAATTCTAGCACTGAGAGGGGGAAGTAGACATGAGGTCCCACCCCTAACCATGGCATTCTTTACAATACTCTTTACCTACTGGGAGAGGGAAATTCAGTTTTCTCCAGTTGAGTGCCACTGTGTATATCCACCATACATAAGGCTCCAGTCCTTGCTCACAAGCCGTTGAGTATCACAAGATGAACGCCACAGTTGTTCAGAGGACTTTTTGTTTCATTTTGGTCTGGTTTGGCTTTTAATTTTTTTTATCTTGTTTTATTTGTTTGTTTGTTTTTATTTCCATTTTGTGCTTTTATTATTTGTTGTTGGATTTTTTTTTAAGAGCAAGAACAAAGTTGTGGGAGGAAATGAAAAAAAATCAAAATAATTGTATTAAATTTTTTTATTGGATATTTTATTTACATTTCAGATGCCAATCCCTTTCCCCATTTCCCCTCCCCAGAAAATCCCTATCCCGTGCCCCCCCTTTTCCATTTGGCTTTTATACAATTTTTTTTAAATGTTAATCAAGGGCTTTGTAAGTATGATAATGCTCAATCAGAAGTGTAACCCAATACCCAACCTAGCTATGTAAACTATCTTTGACTAGTGGAGACACGTGAACTTCTGCCTCCATGCCCCCTCTCTCTTTCTCTCTCTTTTTCTCTCTCATTACCTAGCTTCTCATCTACTTCATCTTCTCCTCTCCTTACTCCATCTTTTCCTCTCGGTGCTCCTTCCCCCTTAGCTCCTCCTACATATCACCCTTCCTGTTAAAATAAAGCTTTTCTCTCAGAATACAATTAGAGCATAATTATTCCTATTTGTACCAGTGAGGTACAAGATAGTCTTAATACCCAGTCCATCCTTTTGTTGACTAACCAGAACCTCTGTCGTCTCTCTTGACTAGAACACCTAGTTTTGAACCTGGCTTTTTCTTGGCTTTAGAATGAATGTCAGCTGAAAACCATCCACTCAGATCTTTTCTCTCAAGGTAAATAGCCAGGATTGGCTATGAGTCTATAGGTCTTCAACGCCGTCAGAAATCCAGAATGACTAGATTAACTGAAGTTATGGTAAGCACTAAGCATAGCTTCTAAAACTTAGCCAATTTATAGAAACCACTGAACACCTGGACAGCCCCTATACTACCGAACGTTGGAGCAACATTTTTAAAGAAAAAATAAATAATGAAGAAAATAGAAGTCAGGTTTTGTTACAGTTTGATACCATATGAGACATTTCAACAGCAGAGTGTCCTCAGGGACAGCTCTTCAAGTGGCATAATGGCAGTCACAATGACACGCAGTCCTAGACTCTCCTGCAGTACAGCCTCTAACAAAGCTAGGCTGTCCTGGACCTCTGAAACAGGATTGCTTTCTTTTATACCAAGCAAGGTTAGGAAAGACTGGAACCCACAGGATGTGTGCCCAGGCTGACTTCAAGGGCTTCATGTGGGGTGGCGGAATCATCTCCTAGAGAAGGGGTCTTGTCTTTGGTGTTCAGACTTGACAAGGGAAGAACTTTACCAGGATTTAGCTTTAAATTTTATTGTGATTTGAGACTCAGTCTGTCGATCATTTTTAATCTAAGTTTAACTCAGAACATTTATGTTTACCTATAAACTGGAAAACCATATAAATATTTAGGAGTTTATAATTCAAACATTAGATAATCTGTGGTATTAGAAATATAAGTATGGGTATACATCTGCAATTTCAGCAGTAGGGAGGCTGAGGCAGTGAATAGCCAGTAGTTCAAGGCTAGCCTGGCCTAAGCCAACATGAACTACAGACTCTCACTAAAACAGAACAAAACAAAGCAAAACAAAAAAACAAACCTAAATATATGGGGCCATGGAAATGGGTCAATGGTTAAGGCACTCCCTGCTCTTACTGAGGACCCAGGTTGGGTTCCCAGAACCAACATTATGACGCACAGCCATATTTAACTCCAATCCCATGGACTCTAACACCGTCTTTTGGCCTCTACAGGCACCAGGCATGCATGTAGTACCCAGATATACATGCACGAAGATGTGTATACACATAAAATAAAAATGAATAATAAATCTTTTAAAGGTCCAAATAAGTAAATAAATAATAGGAAAAGAATGGTATAGTCATTCAAGTATATCCAACAGCTTATTCTACATTTATGATGTAAAATATAGTAGATTAAGATATTGTCCAGTTTCGGTGACTGGTGGAGGAGGAAGTTACTAAACTCTGACTGTTGCTTGCTGCTTCCGAGGACTTGACTCTATCTGATTCATGTAATAGACTGAAAGAGACACCTAGGCATTAGGAGGAAGTTATTACACACTTGAAGTATCTAGAACACTACCTTTGCACCTACCATGCATTGTGGAACAAGCTTGCAAGCATTACACTGTAAAGGAATTTGGTGTGAGATTCATACTTTCAAAGGTGATGAAGATTAAGGGAAAACTAGATCCATGTCTATGTGATTATAATAAGCATAGAACTGGACCAGTGAGACAGCTCAAGTGGATCAAAGATGCTTGCTGCCAAGCCTGATAGGTCCTGAGTTCAGTCCCTAGAACCCACATGGCGGAATTGACTTGTTCTCTCAACACCAAATACACATGCCCACTCACACAAATAACTGAATGTATTTTAAAATTGAAAGAAAAAAACTGGACTATTCACATGATAAGTCGCCCATTATGTCCTCAAACGTTCATCTTTGTGCTAAAGGGGAGTAAAAGCTCATTGAGTGAGTAGCCTTTATAGGAAAAAAATATGAAATTATAGGTTTTCGTAAAACTACTATTAATGAAAAGCAAGAAACAAAGTATAAACGTGATGTGATCAGATTAAAATCTTGTTTTAAAAATTGTTCTATATGACATGATACATTTAAAATACACTCACTGGATATTCCAGAGATGAAGATACCTGTTTTCATTTAGGGAGAAGGTACATGGGCCAAGGAGGTGGTTTTCTGAAAGATGCTTACTTGCCACCTAAGTTTGAATCTCAGTAAGGGACACTCAGTCATTTTCTACTCCCCTTCACTGTGCTTGTTACATAGCAGTGACTTGCTTACAGAGACTTTTCCTTTGTCCTGCCTGCACTATGAATGCTCCTGCTATGCTTGTGGCTTGGAACTATAGTACCCTAGTTGACTCTGGTAAGCAGGGTTGTGAGTATCTGTATGTGTGTCACCTTTGCCTTGCTTTCTCTGGTGAATGCCGTGCCCTCATCTCACGTACATATTCAAAAGCCACCTTAAACCCTCTGCAGAAGAGGTGTGGTGGAGGAGGCTATACCCCGACCTCACCTTGTACAAGCACACATAGGCAGCATGTCTTCCTCCTCCAGAACAGATAGTTGGTTCTAGGCTTTGTTAAAGGAAGCCCCCTGCCTCCAGCAAGCCTGAAGAGCCCCATTCGGGCAAGCCTCCTGGGGATGTGGTCAGCAGAGGCATCTAGTCTGTTGTACTCTCTCTTGTTAGCTGCTCTGCTCAGAGCCCAATGCACTTCTCAGTCCTCAGCTCACACTGCCCATCAGCTGGTTCCTGCTTAGAGAAGTTAGTGAACATTTGAAAGTAACAAAGCAAAAATACAATTTGGAAGAAAGGGACTGTGGTACATTCCAGAAATAAATAGGTGTCCTAGATTATGCCCGATCTTTTTTATCTTTATGGTGATGTGTTAGAGATTCCTTTTCTTTTCTCTTCTTGGAAAGCACTGCCATCCAAATATGGCCAATGCCAACCTGTCCCAAATATTAAGAGTGGGGAGATTATAAGCAAACGAACATGGGCATATATCATAGCTTCTGAGTGGGACTGGTGGGACTGAGGATGCCATGCTGTGTGCAGTTTAGAGCCCTTCCATCTGGGCACAGAGCTTTCAGAAGAGAAAAAACACCCAGTGCCTCTCGTACAGCAGGCAGGCCAGTGATTACAGAAAGCCTGGCCCTCTTGAAGTTTAGTTTTCTACTTCCTTTCTTTGAGCATAAAGCAAAAGGAGGTTTCTCTGAGAGTCCTAATAGAAGCTTTTGAATGATCTGCCGAGGTAGCAAAGGGGTGAATGGACTCCATCAAGATTGGCCCGAAGTATGAAATAATTATCGAAAGGATTCCATTAGAGACGAAAGCTATCTAGACCGGCAGACAGAAAAGGCTGACCCTTTCCCACTCTTAACTTATTCTGATGGATGGCCTGAAGTTGAAATGACTCAAGTGTATCACAGATCCTCAAAGAAAAATATTGAACATAGAGGCATATAAGCAAAAGCTGGAAAAATAGACTCTTTAGTTAAAGCCTGGAGAGAAAAGTATATTTTCTTACTTTGCTGTTTGAACTGACAGGAGTAGAGGCTAAATGGAGTATTTTCTCATCAAGTAAAAATTAGTTTTAATAAAGTAGGGAAGATTGCTTGTGTCGTGTACAATGTGGTCATAAACTCAACGAAAAGGAGATCTACGGGTGCTGTGATTTGTACCTGAAGGCAGAGTAGAGCATCCCTTCCCTCGCAGGTGACTGTAGGTCAAATCCTGTCCATTTCTCCAAAGAAAATATAAATGTGCTTCTCCTACCCAGAGTCCTGGAAGCCTATTTTGCATTGCACACTAAAGCAGTCAGTATGCAAAACTCACACACATTTGTTCACATCTGTATACACACAGATCTGTCCACACCTTGTTAGGAAAAGTGGGTCTATTACTAAAACTCATTGTGATTTTGGAAGACACGACAGCAGCGTCACTTCTGGTTTCTCCAAAGCACTCTGGTGCTGTTGGGTGCAGGTGTGGGTTACCATCAAAACGTAAGTGCTCTGTTACGAAGAGAAAATGGCTGATAGTACACAAAGGTAGTGTGTCATCTGAACTGGGGGCTGGCTGGAGGCAAAGGTATTGAGGCTAAAGGGAAACTGGGTGAGACAAGAATGCTGTTCTTGGAGGTCTTGTCTCTGAAAAGTAAGAAGTAGCCAGCAATGAGGAAGCAGAAGAAAGGAACTTATTTTAAAATCTCAAACACAGTGTAGAGATGGATAAACATTTTCTATTACTTAAGAGTTCTCATCAGATTTGTAGTATACTGGTTAAAAATTGGGCCACTTAAAAACTGCATAACAATACAAGCAAGTATTATGAGACTATGAGAAGCCTGGAGTCTGAACAGTGTCTGCAGTCCCCAAGGATTCTATCATTGGTGTGGTTCTACATGAGGATAAAGGGTAATCTGTATTCAAGACCCTGGGCTCTGGGCATGCCTCTGGGCACTAGAAACTTCTTATGAAGTTTCCATTGTATTTCCTTGAAACCCACAACTGTATTAACTTATTATCAAACAGTATTGTCATTTGTATCAATAGTAAGGTAATGGACAAATAAAAATTACCTTTTTAATTCAGTTAAATAAAAACATGTCCATTTAAACCTTTGCCTCATGTGATCATATAAACATTTGATGATATTATATTTACATTAGAGCTGTTGAAATAGCACATATATTAGTATAGAAAATGAGATGGGAGGGTTTATTACAATTTTTCTTGCAAGGAAATCTCTAGTATCATGCTCATTGATAACTGGAAATGTGTGTGTGGCATTTTCTATGGGACATGCGTTTGCTTCTCAACTCCATACAGTAGAAAGTTGTAAAAGGTGCAGATTCAAGTGGCTGGAGAAACAATATAATCGCCTGGGGATGTTTGGGGCTATAAACTGAGACAACGTGAAGACCCTTCTATAGATTTTAAGTTTCTCATGAATGAATGACCCAACCCAGCCATCTGGCAGACGTCCTCCATCAAAGACCATGAGTTGAGAGAAACCCAGCTTATTCTAGCCATTAACTTTGTATGGCAAACGTGCCACTGTTGACTACTCTGAAGGAGAAGCATTCACAATGGTGACATGTTACTAGATTTGTTTGCCATTAGCCAGCCCAGTATATTAAATTGTATAGAAAATGTCTAGGTCCACTTAAGGACCTATTGAAGTCAGCTGCTTCGGGGATGTGGTTCAAAGGTAGCACATAAAGGGAGGATGTTTCCGTTTAGTTCTGAAGAAGAAAATAAACAAAGCAAAGCACTTTGACCTGTGTTTGTAGTGCATTCAAAAAGAATCTTTGTGAGTTTGTTTGTTTGTTTGTTTGTTTGTTTGTTTGTTTAGAGACAGAGTCTCTCTCCATAGCCCTAGCTATCCTGGAACTCACTCTATAGACCAGGCTGGCACTGAACCTGAGATCCACCCGCCTCTGTCTCCCAAGTGTGGGAATTAAAGATATAAGTCACCATGCCCAGAGGTTTTTTTTTTTTACAATTAACATAAATAGAAATTTAGGAATCCAGCATTGTCCAATGCTTTTCAGGTTTGGTGATCTGATCAGGAGCTTCCAGCTTGAGTTAACAGCTTCACTGGCAGAACAGGTTTGTTCTAGGTCTCAGCATGCAGACCAGCCTGAAGCCGTGTGCTGGGCTTTATAAACTTACCATGCAGTCTTTCATTCATCATCAACATGTGTGTTTGCAAATGAGTCAGTCTTCTTTTATCAGAGAAAAAAAAAGTACCTGTTTTATCTAAAATTTTTCTTCTACTCTCACCCCTGATCTTTGCTTGGGCTGTGTATTGTTCCCTTTTGTGCTGATCAAATAATTAATCTTATTTCAGTTTTCTGTGCCAATAATGGGCACAAGTCCCTCCAACATCAACCTGTCTGTCAAGGGGCTACATGCCTGTGCTCACATAAACCACAATGGTCAGCTAACTAAACGTGGTCTTCTCTCTTCAGTCTGCCTGGAGCAAATGGGAGACCAGCTGATATTCATCACTTTGCCTTTTGAGGAAACCTTTCAAATCCGATGTTCAACTATAGATGAAAGAAACAACCTTATTTGTAACTACTATGTGCTAAAATCTTATTTTAGTCTGTGATAATACAGGTTAGATAAATGTTAACAAAAATAGTTTGAAATTGCATTTTTAAATATTGACATGTGGAAGTTAGGGCCATCACTGTGATAAGAAAACAAAGGAAGATTACTTTACTGCAATGGATGATGCTTTTGAGTGAGACCTTAGGTTTCTGATTGTTTTCAACTTAGATGTCATCTCAGAGATGCCATCCTAAAAAGTGGATACTGTCCTCTTTGGTGCCCAGCACAATATCCGAAGTTTATACCCCATCTCAGGAAGATGCTGACACCAATGACCATTTACAGTGGTGCAATATGAAGTTGATAAGGCTGATAAAGAGCTGGGAAGGGCTTGCATGTAAAATACTTCCTGTGCAAGCTTATGGACTCGAGTGGGACCCTCAGGATCCACTTAAAAAGCCAGGCATAGAAGCTGACACCTGTAATTACAGTTCTCAGGAAAGGGTGCCAAGTCAGGAGAGTCCTGGAGCTCACTGGCCATCCAACCTAATGGTGAAATTCAGGCACAGCGAGAGGAGCTATTCCAAAAGAGTCAGGGAGGAAGTCACATGATATTGATCTCTGACCCCTCATAGGCAAGTACACAGACACATGTGCATACATGCACACATACATACATACTCATGTGCATACATGCACACCCCCCTCAGTGTGATAATAATAAATAATGATAAAATAAAAGCAAAGCTTTATGCTTGCGTTCACATTGGGATGTCCCTAGTGACTGAAACATTTATACTTTTGCTACATATTTAAATTACAGAAGAGCCACGGGGTCATTATACAATAGTATGCCATTCATTGTTTGCAAATCATCAATGAGCCAATGCTCTGGGTACAAACTGCCATGTGTGGGGGACATAGAGGGAGGGAGATTTCCATCTTTTGTTGCTCAGACTCTTGCTACTGCCTTACCTGATTCATCTTACTGAATCTTCACAAACTATTTTTCCTGTGTGGGATCTTCTTGCCAGTTTTGCACATGAAATGAGCAAATGCTAATGCCTTCAATTAAGACAATATCAGCAGCTGTAAGATGGCTCAGTCTAGTCAATAAAGCACTTGTCTTGCAAGCAGGAGAACTAGAGTTTAGATACCCAGTACCCGGTACCCACGCAAAATAGACGGATGTGGTTAAGCATGCCTGTCATCCCAACACTGTGAGCATCAGGTGAGAGAGACCCTGACTTTAAAAAACAAGGTAGAGAAAGATGGAGTAAGACACGCAGCATTGAACTCTGATGTCTATATATAGGTGAGGTTTGTACATGAGTACATGCACGTGACACAGAGAGAGACACAGAGACAGAGACTTAGTCAGATGAGTATGACTTTAATTTAAAAAACAAAGTTAGTTCATCTTTAAATTACTCTTGCAAAAAGACAGCAAGACACAAGAAATGTTCCTCCCCACTGGCATACTGGTATGTTTTTAATATGAATAAAGAATATTGTCCCTTGACAAATTTATTTCTTATTCTGTATTTCTGTGTTCTCATTTGTCAATCAGAAGGCCCTGGATCTAACATTCCTCTTTCCATGATCAACATGCTGACAGACGTCTTCACTATTTGGGACAGACAGATCAGCATGAGGAGACCACTCCTCCACGACTCAGTTCTTCATCCCCATTTTTGACTTACTGCATGGTCATCAGATCAGCCTTCTTGGTCAGCTCTTTACACAAATTCTTCTTAAAGGAGACCTGTTTTCTAATAAGCTGAGTTTCACTTTTTTCTAACTCTATAAAGCCAGTTTACTCCCATTATAATTTCCTTTAATCCTTTTTTTTTAATTTTTGAAGATTTTTAACTATGTTTATTTTTTGTTGTTGAGGGTTAAACTCTGTCAAGCATGCTAAACTCCACCCTCTATCTAAGCTGTACCCCGCCTGACTCAGAGGTCGTCTTGTTTGTTTGTTGTTTGTTTGTTTGTTTTTGAAAGTGTATTTTGATGATAGACATGCCTAAGTAGACAGGAGAAAATGTTCACAAGGCCTCAACCCTAAACAAAGAACTGTAGGCAACTGAAAAAACCGGAAGCAGGAGAGTGCCTTCCCAGGAAAAGTGCGCCAATTGGTTGTTCAGTGCTAAATGGTCAGCCCTGAAAATATGCATTATATGGACTGAACAGGTTATATTTAGAAATGTGTGTGTGTGTGTGTGTGTGTGTGTGTGTGTGTATGCAGTAACAATGTGGAGAAAGACACCATGAATTTGAAGAAGAGTGGGAGGGGTATATGGAAGACTTTGTAGGGAGGGAAAGAAAAGGACAAATTATAAATTTAAAAATGGGAAAGGAAAAATAAATAAAGGTAAATTTTTAATCAATAAAATTTTCTAGATTAAAATTTCTGAAGTTCACAGAATAGTATGGGTAATTTTTATTTTTTACTGTTCTCTAACACTAAGAAATATTATAGAGTAACAAAACTTAGCCCTAAAGATGACCTTTGTTTCTGTACTCTCAGCTGTAAGATATGAGACAAGCCATCCCTAAGCTGTATACCTAATGTTATATTCACGTGACCAGAGAAACTTGATTCCTTACTATGTTAGCAGGAAACTTACTACATGTTGGCCAAGGTGAAACATGGTAGATCCAAAGTCTTGAACGATCCAGACCATATACACAGCTCATTAAAAAAAAAAATCTATAGGACAGCAAAGTAGAAAAACATGCAGAAGTAACTAAACAGTGAAGAGGTTTGCATGGTGAGCATGAGCCAGGTGGGAGCATCCCAGGCTTGGGAATGGGACAGCTGTTGTTCCTTTTTCCCAGCTTATCTCTACTCCCATTAGGCCTTGGCCCCATGAATGCAGGGACCTTATGTATCTTCTGGCATCTCCCATGCTGATGAAGAGTAGGAAGCACACAGTAAGTGTGATGACCAACAAATGCCCTCCCCATAGGACAACACTGCCTCACCCATGGAAGATTCTCCTTCTGCCAGTGACTGAGAGGTCTGATATTTCATTGCCAGATTGTTAATTGTTTAAAAACATTCCAGGACAGTCATTGGTTCCCATTCCCTCAGTCTCTGCTCTTTGTCCATGCACATCTTGTAGACCGGACACATTTTGGGTCGAAGTTTTTGTAGGTAGGTTGCTGTTCTCTTCCCTCCACTGCAAATCCTGCGAGGCATGGCCACTTCAGGGTCCATGTCCCCAACTGATAGGAGTCTCAGCTAGAGTTGCCCTCATAGATGCTCTGAGGCCTCCCTCAATTCCAGGTCCTGGTATGTCCTAGAGATTGCCCCCACCACCACAAATCTCCCTTCTCTCTCCCCTGCTCTTCCTACATGATCCCCTCCCTTCACTGTCCCTTTTTCCACCCAGTTCCCTCCTGTCATCAATCTCCAATATCTATTTTGTTTCCCTTCTGAGAAAAATTCAAGCATCATCCCTTGGGCCCTTCTTGTTATTTGGCTTCTTTGGGTCTGTTGATTATAGAGTGACTATTCTATACGTTATGGCTAATATCCACTCATCAGTGAGTGCATACCATGCATGTCCTTTTGGGTCTGAGTTACCTCACTCAGGATGATATTTTATAGTTCTGTCTATTTGCCTGCGAAATTCAGAGACTAAATCACCAACCAAAAATGTGAGCACAGGCTGGACCTAGGCCCCCTACACATGTGGCAGATGAGCAGCTTGCTTCTCGTGTGGGCCCCCCAACAACTGGAGCAGGGGCTGTCCCTGAGCCTGTTGCCTTCCAGCCTATAGATCCCACGCCCCTAAATGAACTGCCTTGTCTGGTCTCAGTGGGGAAGGCTGCATCTAGACCCGCAGCAGGATTGTAAAGTGAATAAATAAATGTTTAAAAAGAGAAAAAAAAACATTCCAAGGATATACAACCATATAAACTGCCTATTTTGTTATATTTAAGCAGTAAAGAATACTCTCCTGTTTGTGTGGCCGTTTAAGATGTGCATTTTGCAAATCATAAATTTTAGAGATCTAAGATCTAAACACTTCTGGAATGGACAAGACATGTGCCTCATAACTAAGAACATAGTACATTTTCATAATAGCACTTGAGAAAGAAGAAATTCGATGAGTTTCCTTTGTGTGTCATTTGGCATCAAGGATACAGGTAATCCTCATTCTTCAAACATACATACCCACAGCTAATGAGCTTAAGATTTCCAAGAGGAAGCACAGACATTAGAATTATATGTGACACTCCAAAAATCCCAGTGCCTACTTGTGATTAGCTTTACAGGAGCAAGGTGAAGTGTCATCAGGAGGCTGTGGAAAATGAGCCAGGACATGTTCTGAGGAAGGAGACCCATTTGTATCTCTGTATATACTCCACATGAAGAGCAGAGAAAATAATCATATTCTCTACTGGCCCGCCCCCAAGGTGTTTGAACCACTTTCTTTGATCTCTTCTCTATGATTGTACGAGTATAACATACTTGCTAACTTCATTTAGAAATAGGTGTTAAAACCACCCAGTTAGTATTGTGTTCATCTTGAAAACACACAAAGAGAATTTTGTAAGAAAAAAAATAGGAAAACACTAAAAGCTGGTTGTTTTAAATAGTCTATTATTTACATAAAATATATAAACAATGCTTCTTGCAAAAGTTTTGGATACTATTTAATAGCAACGCTATATTCATGTTTGGCAAGTACCCTCTGGGTTATAAGATGTGGGCATGATATGGCGTAGCATACTGTAATGACAGTTCTAATATCTAATATGTAGGTTGATGAGAAATAAAAACAGACTGAGTTACATTTACCCAGATAAGAAGGAGCCTCTTAATGGAAATTTAGAAAAGTTTAAATAATTTGAGTAAATGTAATAACCACTACTATTCCTATGTTGTATCTACTCAAATAGCATGTGAATATATTGATTTAAATATGGGAATTTCACATCGAATTATCCATAGAAAAGTTTTTAAAATGCATAAAAACTATGGCTTTTAAAACTTAGGATAATCAAATGTATACAACATTTTATTCTGAGAAACTCACATTTTAGGAACTATTTCAGAACTGTTCGATGGTGCTGTCTTGTGGAATGTTCCCTAGCACTTGGGACATTTTCATTAATGAGTAAACAGATCAAAATATACAACTGTTATTTGCACATGAGCATCAGAAAAGTAGTCATGTGTCATAAATCATGTAAAAAAAACTTTAGTCACCATATATTTTAGAATATCTAACTGATAATTAGAAGATTTCTTTGAAATAGCATCAGATTTAATTAATAAATTATATATTGTTGAAATGTGAGCAGTTATGGAGTTTGAGAGTTCTAGCAAAAAGCAATTTTTTAAAAAGAGAAAAAGAAATACCAACATAATGTCTAAGTGAGTGCCCACGGCACAGAGTTTAGCATTTTAAAACGTTTGAATGTGGTTTATTATGCTGGTTTGAGGCTCACTAGCTACCCTGTATAATACACAAAAATTACAGACAAATTTAAACAATTTCTCACCAAATGCTGTAGAAATCATGGCCTGGTGTTGTGTAACCCAAAAAGAACAGCCAAGATACCTACTTCTGGCCACAGAACAAAAGTCTGGTAAGTATGCCTTTGCGTGGCCAAGTTGGAAGCCCTCCCTGCATATGAGCAAACCATTTTTGCATCTTTTTGGTGATTTTTTTCTTTAAGTGCCTTTCAGTTGTAACAATCCAAGTTCAGCTTCCTGAGAAAAATGCCCCCATTTCATTCGTTGCATCTAAGAAGCTAGAGAGAATGTTTAAACAGATATATTTTCTTTTTGTCTAACCTTGTCTGGAGGATATAGGAAAACTAATCTGCCTTATTTACATATGGCACAATCTATCCAGTATTCAAGGGTCTGTCAGAAACAGGAACCTTGTGCATTTCCATGGTAACCGATGGCATGCTGACAGTATCTGGCTTGTTGCAGCTTCGTCTAGGCAGGCCGGCAATTAATCAGCCATCTACATGTACAAAATTCTTTGTGAGTGAATGGCAGTGCCTCTGTATGCTGTCTGTGCTTTCACAATTCCGTATTCCTGCCGGGCAAAGTACTTTTTTGTCTCTTCTATTCATTTTCCGTAGCTCGCCAAAACGTGCTAGAAAAGAGAGTGGGGGCTGGGGGAGGAAACACATCCACCTGTAATTTCAAAATGACATTATTTCTTGCCAGCCTCAAATATGCCAGGGTGTGTTCCTTCCTTTTATTCTGCACCTCACAGTGAGTTTGCTTTTTATCTTTTCTCCCCCTGGTTTTTCTTAGGTTGTGCTTGATGGCCCTGTGTCTTGAGGTCCTTCATTGTCAGTATAAGTAGGACACACCTACCAGAGCAGGTATGTGCATGAACCAGGGCAGGCCTGTGTGGTGCGGCTGGGGGCTTTTTATATCTCACATCTGCTTCTGTCCTTGGAGCTATGTGGCATTGATGTTACTCCCATTCTGCAGACTGAGGTGCAGATAAATTGAACAATTGTTGGATTTGCATGGTGAGCTTGGGCTGATGGCACCAGGCTGCTAGCCACGGTCCCAATGCACACACACACATTTTTTTATTTTGCTTCCTGTGCAGTGTTTCAAGGTGTAGAAATCAAGATCGTTTCACTCAGAAAGTCACCTTGTCAGTCTCTTCATTCAGAGGCCTTCATTATCTAGAATCAGGTGGAGAGTGAGGCATCCACAGACCTTAGGTGATAGCAGAGAACTGGCTTTGGTGTTTGCCAGGGACTCTAACTAGATCAAGTCTAGGGAGGCTCTCTGCCTCTTTCTCTGTGAGATGAACGCAAAGGTTTGATGATCTTGAAGGGTCCCACCCAGCACAGGGATTCTGCGATTCTCCACTTTCTTTTCTGCAATGTTATTTTGGGGTGGTCAAAAATAATGAGTAAGCAGAAATTAATATCCATGAGTTATTCAGTCATTTGTACTTGATAGATGACAGACTGAATTGAATGGATCTCATTCTTGAAGTGGGCAAAAAGGAAGGTTTGACAGCTGAATGGTTGACACATCTCAACAGGTCAATGTTCACTGAAGCCAGATTTGGCCAGTTTCATTTACACACATCATACTCAAAAGTAATGTGTTCACTTCCAATTTCAACTCAAACAGAATGTCTAAAGAAGACTAGGCCACAGCCTGGTGTGTCAGTTTACAGATGGTTTCATAAGTGAGTTTCCAGGTTAAAGAAAGCAACAGGCAACAAAAATATATCTACAAAGTAGAGGAACAGAGAGGAAAATTGCATTTTAAGTTTTCTGTTAGTCGTTTTATTAGTATCTGCACACACGAATACGCACACACAAATACACTCGCATGCTGCTGCCGTTCTGATTTACTATTTGAGGATGAGTTTTGCTCCACACATTTACTTCACAATTCCCCTTTAAAGCTGATGCTTGGTTTGAACATGAATCCTGCTTCAGTTGCAGGGAAATAGGCTCCTTTTCCACAGACGTCTCACCTCTCCACCCTCCTTCTTCACTGGCTCAGAGAGTGACAGTGCTCTAATAACAACGTCCCACGTGACAAAAGGTGGATTTGAAAGTTAATTTATGCTGGGCAATGGTGGCACACACCTTTAATCCCAGCACTTGGGAGGCAGAGGCAGGTGGATTTCTGAGTTTGAGGCTAGCCTGGTCTACAGAGTGAGTTCCAGGACAGCCAGGACTACACAGAGAAACCCT
>JADRCG010000008.1:16499931-16525574 GCA_019844195.1 Rhabdomys dilectus
GAAACCCTGTCTAAAAAAAAAAAAAAAAAAAAAAAAAAAAAAAAGTTAGTTTATTATAGTTTCCCATTAATGATTGCTTTCCATTGCCAAACTTTAGATACGTATGCTTTCCAAATATAAATAAATATGAAATTATTGATGCACGAGTATTTTCTTTAAAAGCTTAAGTAACCTTAAAGGATGACCTGAAAACAGAATAAAGCATATGGAGAAAGCTTTTAGAGAAATAAAAACAAAACAGGGTCTGGTACAACATTTTCCCACTTAAAGCATCTGAGGAAATGAAAGATATACCTGCCCCAGCTCTGTAAGAGTGTCTCATACTCTTCCCATTCACCCTCTCCGGCTTACTGGTCTATCCATTCACTATCCAAGAATATGCCACACATATTGTAACCCGCTTTAAAAATATCCTGTTTGTTATACAACTTTCATGAGTGTATTTAAATTAAAATAATGCTATTCTTACAATTAAGCCCCCCCATTTAAAAAAATGTGTTTCTACAGGAAGCATATCCTTTTAGCACAATAATCTGATAGTATGTATCCACTGTGACTTTGTTTACAGTATTAGAAAAAATGAGCCTGAACCTTCTCTACCCAAACCAAGTGTTCTGCAGATAAATTTCTCTTCAACTCTCTTTTCCCTTTTTATTTTTATGGCCTTGGGCATCTTTTATTTAAGGAGAATTTCTATTGTGCCATCCATCAGTCATTCAAACAAGTATTTACGACCCTCTATTTTGGGGGTGATAATGCCACCCTCCTGCCAATAATGCAAGTTGTAGGAATATTCTCCATAATGGAAGTTTTCCACTTTAGTATCTAATTTTAATATAAACATTTTTGAACACATATACTAATGGCTAGCTTTCCCGTGTAACTATGTATCGCCCATGTTTCTCATTTCCAAGACTGTATAGTAAAAAACAACCATATTTAGTTTTTAACTTTGGTGTAATGAAATAAAATGTGTAATTTACTCAATAATGGCTTAAAGTATTAAAAAAAAAAACCTTAAGTGGTGAAATTCAGAGAAAAGAGAGTGGAAGGGGCAAGTGGTGGAAAGAATGAAACACAGGGGTGACTGCATAAAGGGAGGGATCTCCTCAGGAGATGATGGATGTGGGTTAGAACAGGGGAAATAGCGTACAACACCCATGAGTACACTGAAAATCATTAAGATACATACTTCCTGTGATCTGGTGTGTGGCATGAGCATTAGATTTCAATAACAGTCTGATTTTCAAATAAGATCTAATATTGAACTTAGAATGTCTCTGAGGGTGCTCAGTTCCCAGCTGACTTCTCTGACACCACCACCTCAGCCCACATCCCTCATGAGACCTTGATGAGATGGATGTCATTTGCAAATTGCAGAAAAATGAGGGTCTGAGGTCTGTCTCCCAGCCATGCAAGTACACTTGACACTGCTAAGCTGGGCACCTAAAAGACTGAGATAGTAAAATTTGGGTTATGTGGGAATTCGTCACAATTAAAATAAGAACGAGTGGTTTTACCAGACCCAGAATGGGCACTGGAACTGTTCTCGGGAGTCCTGGACCCAGAATGGGCACTAGAACTGTTCTCGGGAGTCCTATTTCAGCCATTGCCCTTGATATGCCGTCGGCTCTCATGGTCCTTAAAGTTGGAAAACAGTGGATTAATAGAACTTAATGGTGATATACGTTGGGTCAAACTATATTTGATCACCACATTCTGCCACTTTTGACCTACAAAAATAGCAATTTTATATGATTCAAGCTAGCACTTAGGAAAATGTCATAATATATCCATAGTACAGCCTGTCACTTGCTTTTAGCTACATCAAAATTCACTGAAAAGTACACTTACCCGTGTGTGTGTGTGTGTGTGTGTGTGTGTGTGTGTGTGTGCATATAGCTGTACATGTGTGTGTTTGTGTGAATATGGGGTTATGAGTATATCATGTGTTATGTCATGTCAGTGTTAGATGTTTCTTGGGCCTGGTATTCCTTGTTTGTTAAGAGGCTCTCTATGGAACTTGGGGCTTACTATTTAGGACAGGCTAGCTGGCCAGTGAGCCCCAGAGATCTACCTGTCTGTGCTAGGATTACAAGTTAATAACACCATACCCCATACCCTGCTCGTTTGGGGGGTTTTTGGTTTGTTTTTATTTTTGTTTTGTTTTGTTTTGTTTTTGTTGCTGCTTTTGTTTATCTTTTGAGACAGGGTTTTCCTTTGTAGCCCTGGCTGACCTGGAGCTCACTCTGCAGACCTCAAACTCAGAGACCTGCCTGCCTCTGCCTCCCACATGCTGGGACTAAAGACATGTACCACTAAGCCCAGCTTCCATATCTAGCTTTTTATGTGAATGCTGGTGATGGAACTTGAGTGCCTGTGCTTCCTTCAAGCACTGACAGACCCATCTCCTCAGCCATCTTTTATTTTCTTGTGTACTTGAGTGGCCAATAGCAATCATTTTGTTTTTAGAGACCTCTGGTTCTCCGGAACTTGGCTGTGATCTTCAGCTTTGTCTTCCTTCTCCATGAAATAGAATTGGAAGGCAGGACTGTGGCTGGACTTATATAAATTACCAAGCACAAAACCACATAATCAAGACTGGTACTGAGTCTAAGAAACATAGTTTCCCTCTGCTATCACCTACAACTGTGTGGTTAACTGGGCTCTGTGCTTCCCTCAGACATGTGTGAGTTCTATTCCACCTTCTACAGATGTCTTCTCTCTACATTCTCATCTGATCAGTGCTAATTCAGAGGATTTAGAGAAAATCTAGAAAAATACAGAGCCCTTCCCCCAGTTCTGAGATGCCTGGTGTTCAACAAGTCACTCTGGTGACATATTTATCATTCCACACTGCCTTGGCACTGTGTTCCCACATGTAATTGGTCCAGGGAGGGAAAGACAGGGTGAGAAATGTCCTAGGAATTAAGCACTCATTCTTTTCCCTTCGATGACTTTTCCTACTCTCATCTTTGTCATCTACCTATTTTTATGACCCCAGAGTAGAATTTAACCAACATGGACAGAACTCAACCTCCCCCACATGACCCTCACTCATGCTCCCAAAGCCCAAGTGGGTTGGTTAGAAGGAACACTCACTAAGCCCAGCATTTCAGGGACAGAACCAGCACCTACAGGCCCTTGGCTTCAATCAGTCATCACCATGACAACTGAGATCACAAACTCTAAACTTCGGCATTTAGCATCTAGAATGAGGTGAGGAGAGGGAAAAGATCTCTTCATGCCATTACATTCCTTTCCTTTCAGTGCGGCACTCTGTGCTGCTATATAGCCATAGCCATGGCGGCCTTGGTGCTCTGCAGAGTCCATCCTCCTATGACCCAAATGCCTTCTCATTCATGAGATCACAAGTAAGAAGGTGGTTAGTTTTATGTGATATCTTTACATGGCTACTTAGCAAAATCAAAGCTTGGCAACCATCCCTCTTTCCCCATAAACAGCATCCTACTTAATGAAAGCCACAACTACAGACCTTCTAAGTCATTGAATTCTGAGCATTTTCTCAACCTGGTGTGTCTATTCGAACTAAATTTTCTAACTATAATTTATCTAAACCATGGATTCTTCCACAGCATGAGGGTTAGACAGGCAGCCTCCACAGGCTCAAGGAAATCTGCATTGGTGTAGCCTTCATCCCTACATATCTCCTGGTCACTGATTCAGGATCATAGGAACCTTAAGAAGGAAGGAGAGCTTCTTTCTCCTAAATGTGAGGAAAGTGTGTCAGCTTCCAGAGAGAGGCACATTGCTTTCAATTGTATGAGTGGGAAAATCGTGCCATCATTTACACAGTGAGTTTTTTCCACACAATGCCTAAGTGCAGTTCTTTCTGGGCACCTAGAAGAACTGACTTATTTTATGTGAGATGTATAGTTGTGGGGTCTGTCCTTGGTAGAGTTTAAGTTCCCTGAGAGCAAGAACACAATTGTGTAGCTGCCATGTAGCTCTCCGTGTATGAAGTTCTACTTACAGCAATATGATGTGTGCCAAAAGAGGAAGAGCCTTAAATCCCACAAAGAGGCTAGGGGAAATATATTGTGATATGCTCAAAGGGTGGCAGTGTTTTGACTTACAGATATGAAAGGTACATGTTTCTCCCCGTGAATATTATGCTGACATTTTCTCATGTTCTAATCCTTTGAAAGCTGATGTTCTCTTAATAGCAGGTGTCTTCTCAATAGAATTTTTTTAAAAGTTAGAATTCAATAGACCTCCTTAGCCAAAAGTCAGTCTAAGAAAATGGAAAAAGCTGTACCCATGTGAAAGGCAGATGCAGGAGGGCCTGGTAATTCTTCCCTGTGTAAAGAGTTAAACGTCATTACAGTGGTATTAGCTGGAGAGACACTTGGGCACAAGCTCATGGTAATGGAGCATCTAAAGAGGATCAGGGCTTGGCGAGAGAAAAGGAGTCTTGTTTACATCTATCTACAAAGCAATTGAGGATACAGGGAACTTAGACACAAATTATAGACTGAAAGCTGAACCCTGTGTAATGAGCCTTGGTACTAAATGGATTTGGGCATTACCCTCGGCTCTGCCACCACCCAGCTGGTGACTTAGAATAAATCATTAAGCTTACAACAACGTTGTGGTAAGATGAAGCAATGGTCACTCCACAGAGTTCTTGTAATGGATAAATTTAAACAATATTTGTAAAAGGGACTGTTGCAGACTTTAAAAGCCTGGTCGTCATTCTTTATCTAATTTATCCAGCTTAAATCTTGAATTTCTTTCCTCTACAGGAAGACAGCCAGTCCTTGAGTTTATGGGCTAGATTTGAGCATTCCTACATCTAGAAGCAGATGTTTAAATAGGGTGGTAGCAACCAAGGGAATGTGGCAGCAATGTGGAATTTGTTCAGCATGTAGAATCAAGCCTTGAGCTTTGAGGCTCAGAATCCCCACTTCTCTGAAATGCTTAATGCATTTATTCACTTCCTTTGCCTGTGTTTTTCCCATATTGACTGATGGTTCAGATGCAGATCACCTTTGTTCAAAGTCTGTTTGGGGAGGCAGCCGAGCCAGCCCCTGTGTCTGGAAAAGGCTTCCCCGTGAAGGAGGCAGCCAAAGGAATGAGAAACCAAGTTGTTAGTCACTAGGTACTTAGAAAAGCATAACCCAGCTTCTTCCAATTAGGACAAACTCTGCTGGAGCCCCCGTTCTGCTGCTTACCAGCTTGGTGGTCTGAACAGGGTCTGTCTCTCAACTCCCTAAACCCCTTAAATAGTTCTGGTCTGAATTAAGTCCTTACTGCTTGTTGAGTGAATGCTACAGAGAGTGACCTCAGGCATTTGTTTTATTATCTCGTGTTGTTGTCCCTTATAGCTGTAGGTGTAAGTACATAGTCCTTAATAAGTGATGATGTTCTCCACCATTAGCCAGGATACGTGTTGCTATCCTCCAGCTGCTTAGAAGATTGGCACACAACCTGTCATCTTCACTGTTCCCTCCCCTGCTTCATACATGTCCTGTCAGGTAATCTAGAAAAGCGTGACTTTTACAACTTGTTTCCTGATTCGGATGATGAATGAGATGGGTTAAATCACTTAATTCTCTCAATGGCCCCTACATGTTGATGCTGAATAAAAAGCGTGTCTGATAAATTGTTTGTTGTCATTCAGGCTTATTTCTCATATGGGTTTGATGTCTTCCCCCACCTCACTCATTGTCCAACACACAAAGATAAGTATTACAAAGGCTTCTCAACAATTGTTGAAGCTGTCTGGTGCCCTGCCCGGTGTATAACGTCATTAGATGGGATGCCTTGCTTGATATGAAGCTGGGCTCCACTTCCATCTTTTCTCCATCCTCAGCATGGCTCCTCCTCCTTTGCTCCAACAGTCACATCATCTTTGTAGCAGCTGAGATCCAGTTCTGAAACTCCTGTGATCCCAATTTTAAAATAGCCATTCAATAACAAAAATGTACTTTTAAATAACCATGTTACACACATATGAACTTTGAACAGTACAATTTATCTGACATGTAGATTTTTTTAAGTTTTACAAAATTATGGATATATCCTTGCAGAGTTAACAAGGAGGTTGAATTATGAACACAGAACCCCCAACTTCTGTCATCTCTGTGTTCTTCTCTCCAGGCATAAGTCTCTTCTTAGACTCCATGTTATATATGTCCACTTCATAGTGGACATACTGACAGCTAATAATTTAACAATGGTTGATGAGTGGAAAGATAGATGGATGGGTCAGTGGGTGGGTGGGTGGGTGGGTGGGTAGGTGGATGAATGGATGGATGGATGGATGGATGGATGGATCGATTGATGGATGGATGGATGGATAGATGGATAAATGGATGGATGGGTTGGTGGGTGGGTGACTGGATGGTTGGTTGGGTGAATGGGTAGATGGATGGGTAGGTAGATGGATGGGTGGGTGAATGGACAGATGGGTAGATGGGTGTGTCAGTGGGTGGGTGGGTGGATGGGTGGGTTGATGGATGGATGTGTAGAATATATTTGAACATGCAGGTGAAATCTACTAAGTATTCATTAGTGTAAAATGTGTTGCTAGTTATTTAATAGATGTATCAGCTTTCTGTGACTGTGACAAATACCAGGTAAATTTTAAAGAAGAAACACTTGTTTGGGCCTCCGGCCTCAGTCACTGCTCTCTGGCCCTGTTGCGTCAGCAAGCACAACACGATGAGAACATGTAGTGGATGAGACTCCCTTCTCATCCCTGGAATGCTAGGACCTGAGAAGGAGGAAGGACAGGGTCCCAGTGTTTCTTCAAGAGCAAATTACTTCAAGGTTATACCTTGTTTTCTCTTTAAAATATAAATAGAGGGCCAGGTGTGATGGCACACAGAGAACCCAGTTTCTGAGGAAAGTGCTGGGGTAGTTTGCAACATCTGCCCAAGAATTCTAAGCACAGGTCAATGGGCCCATTCTGCCAGTAAATTGGCAGTGCACAGACTGGCACAGAAGGGAGCATGCTACAGCGGGTGCTGTATTCAGAGCTTCCATCACTGTGGACATCCAGTTCTGACTGTCTCACTATCTCAGTTGGTCCCACCATGCTCAGCATGCAATTCCTCAACACGGGAGCCTGACCTACAGCTACATTTTATAAAGGATGAGTGGCAGGTCCTGGTAAATGTCAGCCTGAAATTGCCAAGAACTACACTGTCTGGCAGGGGAGACTTTTGCCAATTTGGGCCACTGAGAACCTGAGGTGCCATCACTAGAAAAGAGGACGATTCTTTGGGGGGTTGTTTCTTGGTCTTGGCCTTGGCCTTGGTCTTGGTCTTGGTTTTGGCCATTGTTGTCTGTCTGAGACAGGGCTTTTTTTGTGTGTAGGCCTAGCTATCCTAGAACTAACTCTGAAGACCAGGCTATTTTCAAATTCCAAGATCCACCTGCCTCTGCCTCCTGAGTGTTGAATTAAAGGTGAGTCACCACAACTGGCTAAGGTGCTGATTCTAAATACCTAGCAAGTTAATTTACATTCAAAACTAGATCCAATGGAAAACTTTTAAGTGTCTGAAATAAATTAGTAGCTTATTTATTAAGATACATGAAAAATATAGACTGATTTCAAAGACTTAGCTAGGAAAAAATGCAATACCTCATTATATTTTGTTCTGATTACATATTAAGATTACATATTTGGGCTAGGTGTGGTGGCAGTAGAAAGGCAGAGACAGGTGTTTTGCTGAGTTGAGGCCTCCCTGGTTCTCTGAATCCAAGACTGTGTGAGCCATTTCCTCTTTTGTTGTGTATTAACAGCTCTCAGTTGAATTCAAAAATATCAAACTTTAAAACTAAAGTTGTAACTATCAAGTTAATTTAACCCTTTCATAACTGTTTAGTAAGTACATAGTGAACAGAAAGGACAAGTTTACTGGCTTGCTCTGCTTACCTTCATATACAACCCATGACCATCTGCTCAGAAGACAGTGTGGGAAGGGCTGGGAAGACGTTTTTGTTACTATGCTGTTCATCTGTACTGCTGTGTAATCTGTCCATCCACCAGGTTAATGGCGAGAAAAACATGTTCAGGAAGAAGATGGCCGTCAACTCCTGGCTTATTTCTTAGGAAACCCACCTTCATTTCTGAGTCTCTTGTCTCATGTGTCAAGTGATATGACACCACACACATTACTGGAGTGTCTACCTTTGTGCTTACAGTCATGATGCCAGCTGCTATCTGCTGAACGTGTTCATTTTTGCATCTGAAAACAAACAAACAGAAGGCTTGAGGCTAATCGTACTGCAAACACCAATGACAACCTTACATGGGCCACAAATCATATCAAGCTTATTATGACACATGTAGTCAATCCTCCATGGCTCCCCTCAAGTGCTTGTGGCACATATGCCTTTCAGACGGTTTTCGGTTATTTTCTCCCCTACACTCTCCAAAGGTCTCATGTTTTCTCTTGTGAACATTGTCTCCATACTTACTTAGCCCTTTATTTTTCTAAAATAAAACCACTCCCACCCATGGCAGGCTTTACACCCCTGTGAGCACTGGGTGCTGTTTTGTGCTTGTCCACATGTCCCAGAACATGGGGACAAACCTACTTTGGGCTAATTAGGATCAACTTGAACACATATCAGCAGTTGTAACTATTCTCTTTGAAAGGGGCCCATTTTGTTCTTTTCAATGAGCCTCAAAAAAGAGCTTTACCCTTCCACGTCCCCTGGTCCCAGCCCTGGAATTTGTTCCCTGGGTGACTTCTGGGATGCAGTCAAATTGCTGCTGTGTACTGTGATCTCGGCTCAACTTCCTGGAACAAGAATTCAGTCCTTTCTTCAAACTCCATAATTTCTTCTGTCTCATATTTTCATCCCGTTTCACCCAAATGTATTATTCCCTCTCCAGCAAAGCGTTCTATTCCCTGTGGTTTATCTTTTGAAGGAGATACTTCCCATTTTCTAATTTTAAAAATTAAATATTCATTTTGTGTGTATGCTTAATTTCTGTTTAATTTTTCTTCTTTTCTTTTTTCCTTTTGATATATGTGTGGATCATGTTGCCTGCATGTATGTCGTCAGTGTATTACAAACGTGCCCAGTGCTGGAGGAGGCCAGAAGGAAGTGTCCGATCCCCTGGGCTACATATACAGTTGTAAGCCACCATGTGGGTACAGAAAATCCCAATGCTCTGGACGAGCAGCAAGAATTCTTAATCCGTTGAGCCCTCTCTCCAGCCTAGAGCTATTTCTTCAGAGGAGGCATTCCAGGGAGCTTAGAACAGGAGCACTCCAATGGAGTTGAATCATTTAGGCAGGACCAACTACATGCAATAAAAATATTAGTTAGAATCTCAAGACACTAACAAGAGAACAATATCAAGCAGGTACAGGTTCTGGGAGACAGCATGGACCCCCACACTGTGAGCAGACATCTGACATTGATGCAAACAGAATCAGCTTACCTCATCAACCAGGTTGCCTTTGATAATGTATTCAATAGGCTTTTATGAGATAAGCATGTGATTAATCTAGCACTTTGAGTAATCCAATTACTTTATAGATTTTTCTTGTATGGGAGAGGTGACTGTAAAAGCTCCTACTGCTCCTTGGATGCCTGCTGTCTACCTTGTTTTTGAGACACAGTCTCTCACTAGTGTGAAACTCACCTGTAGACTAGGCTGGTTGTCCAAAGAGATTCAGCTGTCTCTGCTTCCCTGTGCTGGGATTATAAATTTGCACCTGTATGCTTGGCCTATTTAACGTGAGCACTGAGCTCAAGTCATCCTGCTTGTGAGGCTAACACACTGCCAACTGAGCATCCCCACAGAGCCTCCCTGTACAGCCTCCCACAGCCCCTTTGTGTGCATTTTGTGACACTTTTTATTTTTCAGCTAGAGTCGCTTTGACTTTGCACCATTAAGATCAATTGAACTTTTATGGAAAGCAGAATTCTCGTGTGGTCATATTTTAATGGTAGCATTGAACTAGAACTTATATTTACCGTGATTTCATTTGTTAATATGTACATTTATAACATTGAGAGTTTTAAAGTCTAAAACACCAGAAAGGCATAACACAAGAGCGAGTAGTTGCATGAAATGCTGGACCAATTTCCTGAATGTTTGGGGGCAGCCTGCGGTATCTCAATTGATTGTAAAATATATTTAATGCTAATCTGATGGCATCATTACAGGGCCTTGTGTTTTTGCATGCATATTTTCGGACCTTTCTCCTCCTCCACCTAGGCTAGCCACCACTTAGCCCGGCAGGGAGCTGAGTTTCTCTGCTTATCTGCTAGGCTAGGGAAGAGGAGTGGTGTTGATTTTGCTGTATGTGGCCAATTATCTTGACCTTTATGATAGATCCGGCTGTGGAGGGACCAGGAAGCTGAGTTCCCCTCCTGTTTCCATCTCCTCCTCAGAGCGAGGCACACAGCGATCATGACGGTTTGTGGTCTTGTATTCCACTCCCCGGCAATGCACATCTTGAGACACCGTGATTAGCATCCCTAATTCCTAAAAATTGACTTGCCCTGTTATAACTAGAGAGCTGTCGCCGAAAATACTTCCCCTGCTGTTGGAAAGGGTATTATTTTAGTGCCCTGGGGATAGGAAAAGTTTTCAACCCACCAGTGCAGGGATTAGTTTTATTTTAAAGTATTTAAAGTATTTTAGATAACTTAGCTAAGAATGAGCCAAGTTCATCGGCCTCCCAGGAACCTTTACAGATGTATTCTAAATCCTTATCTGACAACAATCTATTAAAAATGCACATAGCCGGGCTGGTGAGCCGGCTCAGCAAGTAAAAGGTGCTTGCTGCCAAGCTGGATGACCTGAGTTTGGTCCCCTGGAACCAATGTGGTAGAAGGAAAAGAATCTGAGTCATGACACTTACACTGTTCCTCATACCACACACACACACACACACACACACACACACACACACACACACACACGTAAGACAATTATTTAATGCCTATCATCTATATTTGCCCACCAAGCTCAGATGACTCCCTCAGACTCAGATTAAGATTTTATCTTCAGGAGACTCTTTCCTTTGGGGGCTCTCTCTTTTAATCTAGACACAGGCTGAATGTCACAACTGATATATTGAGTAGGTTTTGCTAAAATGAGAAGGACACTGAATTGGGGTGGAAGAGATGATTCAGTTGGTAGACTGCTTGCCAAGCAAGGATGAGGACTTCAGTTTGATCCCAGAATCTTTATTTAAAAAAAAAAATGCCAGGCATAGTGGTACACACTTGTAATCCCAGGGATGCTGGGATGAAGCACAGAATTCCCTGGGGCCTTGGAGTAAATTTTAGGATGGTAAGACATTGTTAATTTTTTTTAAAAATAAAATAAAAAAATGGTGACTAGCTCCTGAGACATGACACTGAGGTTGTCCTGACTTCTACACACATGCACATACATGTTCATCTGTACACTCATGACCACATGAACATGGAGACACACATCACTGAATGAGCTGCCAAACTCTCTTAGCATAGTTAGGTAAGTTAACTGAACTTCTCAGTGCTCCGCTGGCACATTCAGTCTTACTTTGAGCGTGTGAGGTGAAGCCATAGAGCTAGAATGTCTACTCTGATGCCACCAGTAAAAGCTGATGTCAGAGAGTTCCATCCTCATTCGTAAGTGATACTCCCCTTCCCAAGCTCCAAGTCCATTTTGTTGGTGGTGGTGGTTGTTTGTTTGTTTGTTTGTTTTTAAGGGAAAACTTAGACACAACAAAAGCAAGACTATAATGGGTGAACTATAACCAGCCTTGTAAACTTTTTGCTTTTGTGTTCTCACTGGTGGAGGAGCCACCTGACTGTTCAACCTTAGTGACAATAACTCTGAACTCTAGTTCTTGATGCAGGCTGCTGACTTCTGGTTGTACCCATAAACCATCATCAGGTCATGTGACACAGAAGAAGTTTTGGTCACCTCAATGATAGTTCTGTAGGTTTGGGTCAGTCTGTGTAGACACACTGGTACTGGTTAGAGACAGGTAGTATGGTAAAGGAGACCATCTCCCCATCCCCACTCTCTTTCTTTCTTCCTTCCTTTCTTTTTTCTTCCTTTTTGTCTGTTGCTGTTGTTGTTTTGTTTGTTTGTTTGTTTTGTTTTGTTTTTGCTTTGATTTCTGAGACAGGGTTTCTCTGTGTAGCCCAGGCTGTCCTCGAACTCCACCTGCGTCTGTCTCCCGAGTGCTGGAATTAAAGATATACACTATCACTCCCCTGGCTAGGAGGCCAGTTCTTAAAGGATCACATTCCTTGGAGTTGGGATGAATGAAAGATCTCTTAGGAAGACTCTGGATTATTAGTAAAGACTGCAGCACTACAGGCAGAGGCAGTGTTGGTCACTGGATAAACAGCTGGAGTGGGAGTGCTGGGGATATGGCTCTGTGCCACTTGTGCCTGCCACACATGCATGAGGACCTGGCTTTGGATTCTTAGAGTACTCCTCATACTTGCTGCTTCAGGACTGGGCACATGAAAATGGGAGTTCAAGAGCAACTGGCTAGTTGTATTTGTGAGCTCTGGGTTCAACTGAGAAACCCTGTCTCTATAAGTAAGATGGAGAATTTCCCAAGAAGACTCTGCAAATCGGGCATGGCATGTCACAGGCACTGCAGGAGAACACACATTTGAACATGCATACATCACACACACACACACACACACACACACACACACACACACACAGGAGAAGAAGAGAAAGGAAAGTACTTACGAAAATAATTCAGAACAAAGATTCTTGGACAGACATTCTTAGTGCAGAATCTCTGTGGCTCAGTTGGTAGAATGCTAACCTAGCAAGCAGGAAGTCCTGAGTTCCACTCCCAGTACATGAGCCAGGCTTGGTAATGCATCTCTGCAGTTTAGCACTCAGGCAGCAGGGGATAAGTTCAGGTTATCCTCAGCTATATGGTGAGTTTGAGGTCAGCTCTGGCTACATGAAACCCCAGGGATGGACCCTCCTGTGGAGAGGTATGTAAATGTTTCTGAAAGTTTCAGGGCAACTAGGAAAAAACCACTGGAGGGGGGGGGGGGTAACAGATACACATTTCTAAGCTCTTTTAAGACCTAACTTCAAAGCTAAGGAGATAGCTCCTTCAGCAAAAGGCTTTCTGTGTAAACATGAGCACCTCAATTCTTTCTCCAACATCCACATTTAATTTAAAAAAAAAAAAAAAAGCCAGGCAGGGTAGTAGGAGCTTATAATCCTAGTACACACAAATACACTTTCACATACATAGGCACACCTACACAAAAATTCATAGATAAAGGGGCACACATACACATACAACCTTTGATTGAATTAATAAATAGGTCATAGTTCTGAGGCTTCTTTAGGATCAGAGGGAGGCTGGGTACAGAATCTGTTTCTAGGCCAGAGGAACAGCAAACACTTTGTGATCTGTGCCCCGAATATTTCACTAGCAAAATATATAAAGCTCTCCCGTTTCATTGAGGTGTTTCTCGATCAAGAGGAAGGAGGAACCTACTGACCCAACTCAGGAAGTAGATGGCTCCTGTTTGCAGCTGCCAGTGGCACAGCATAAGATTCAAGAGCAACAGAAGTGCATGGCTCTGCAAAGCAAACATACCTTTCTAGTATGTTCTGGCTATCTCATGCTAAGGTACGCACTCAACATAGCTGAAAACAGAAGGGCTGAGGCTAGACCTTAGTGGTGAAGTGTTTGTCTAGCATGCTCAAGGTCCTGGTACTTATCCATTCCCCACCTCAAAAACTGAAAATAGAGCTTAAACAGATTGATTTTATTTAACTGATAGCAGTGAAAACCACAGTAGTCAATACTACATAACCCAAGTATCCATCAACCAATGCTCGAACAAGCACAGCATGAGAGGCAGTCGAATATTATTTAGCCATAAGAAGAATAGCATTCCAATACATAGTACTCTATGGGTGAATCTTAAAAAGCACTTTGCTCAGTGAAATAAGCCAACTACAAAGAAAGAAACCCAGTATGATTCCAATCACATAAAATAGGTAGAACAGACAAGTCACGGAGAGCAGAAGGAGAGTAAAGATTATCAGGGAAGAGGTGAGGATGAAAACCTGCTGCTGAATGGGTCAGATTTTCTGTTTAGGATAAAGATGGGTGGAGACTGTAAGGCTCGGTGTGATAAGCACTGTCAGCTCAGGCACTTAGCAATGGTGCCTGTGATGCTGGTGGGTGAAGGAGGTACTGGATATGCTAAGTAGCTGGATTGAATCTTGCTTGGTTTTGTTAATTGGGTTAGGATTTTTTTTCCTGGAGCCCAGGCTGACCTGAAACTTGCCTTGTCTTCTTGCCTCCATCCCCTGGTGCTGGAATTATAGCTTGTATTGCCACTAAGGTTGAGCTTTCTTTTAATGTGAGCACGACATCCATGAGCTGGTCATGCTGCTCTCCACAGACACATGGGACATCACAACCAACTAAAGTAGATAAAAATAATTCTAAATTGGTAAAGACTGCCAGGTTTATATTACATGTATCACATTATATTATATAATGTGCCAGAAAGAAATAGAGGAATTTTTTTTTAACATGTGTGATGGATAAAAGACAAGAAATCCATGCTGGGGTGGAGAAATGATTCAGCAGTTAAGAGCATTTGTAGATTTTGCAGAAGACTTGGATTGTTTTCTTGTTGTTTGTTTGTTTGTTTGTTTGACAAGCACCTATACTGGGTTGCTCACAACTGTCTATAACTTCAGCTCTAGTGGATCTGACCCCCTTTTCTGGCCTCCATGGCCCCCTACAAGGGCATGCACATTCATACACATATATGCATATTTATTAAATAAAGGATACTATTAAATGACAAAATATTTAACAGAAAAAAATTATGTTGTAATGTTAAATGAGAAGTTGCTACATAGCTATCTCGATTAAATAAGTGTATGTGGTGTTTTCTGTTAAAGTACTAGAGGGCTGGAAAGAGAAATGGTTCAGTGGTTAAGATTCCTGGCTACTCTTCCAGAGCCCTGAGGTTTAATTGTGAGCACCCACATGGCAGGTAACTTTAGTTCTAAGGGACTTAAAACCATCTTCTGGCCTCTACAGTACCAGGCACACACATGATACACAGACATATATGCAGGCAAAGCACACATATGCATAGAATAAATAATAATTTTAAGTACTGAATAGGAAGAACTATACCAAAAAGTTAATGACTCCCCTAAGGAACTAATATTATATTATTTTTATTGTCATGATTTGCATAAATGGCCCCTAAAGGCCCACTTAGTCTTAGTTAAGCTTGGTGCTATCAGGTACATGGGGGAACTCTTAATGGAAAATCCTCCCACCACAGGGGACTGGCCCTTGGGGGATGCTGCTACTTGGCCTTTCCTGGCTCTCAGGATTCCTGACATGAAATAAGCAGTGTTCTATTCCACATGCTTTCCTCAAGATGAAGATGTAGAGACCCTGTGAGTCAGAAGCTCTGAAGCTAAGCTGGAGTCAGCCTGTCCTCTTCATAAATGATCATTAAGGGCTCATGGGTTACATAACAGAAAGCTGACTGACCCAACTGTACCCAGACTTTCTATGGTAAAGCCACCTAGCTACATGCAAAGATAAAGGTAGAATGAAAATCAAGATACTTGGCCTGGTTAATTTTCACACTTGCAATCCCCGCACCAGGGAGGCTGAGCTAGGAGGATCCTGGAAAGTTTAGTTCAAGGTCATCTTGGTCTTTCAACATCATCATGGTCTATTAAGCCCCCTCTCTGAAAAACAAAGGCAAAACAAAGAGAAACATGTAATGTTACTGGAGCCATATTTAGTGGCTGTAGTAGTCATGGAGCATCAGCAGATGAGAAGGGAGACATGGTGGCCTTGCACCCCTCCTATGAGACTGGAGGCAGCATTAGCCTCCAAAGCTCTTGGATGATGAGAAGGCCTAGAGCCCAGCCCACATCTAGATGGTATCAGCTGGCCGTCGGGGCTCAGGTCCAGTGCAGTGTGCCCCCGGCTGCTGTGTCCTTGCAAAGCTCCATGGGAGTGGAAACTCACACACTTACCTCTCAGCTGGAGTTGAGTCACCACCGTATGAGTGAGCTAGAAATGACTCTGTCTAGTTGTAGTCATCACAATTTCAGGGAAAAAAATGAAAAATAAAGAACTTTCACACACAAAAAAATCTATAAGCTTATTTAAATTAAACTTATATGAACATGCAAACAGTTAAATCACATTTAGGTTTACATTTTCTAGGTACTGTCATCACTTGGTACCAGTGAAGGACAGGTCTAGGAATTCCCCAGATTATCAAAGCCACATGTTCTCAAGTTCTTCTTGGGGCAGCATGGTATTTCCATAGAACCCATACAGCCTCCTATATCCCTTATATGTCTTTAGATGACTTATGTTAACTAATACAACATAAACACTGTACATGGAATTTTTATACTGTGTTGTTTGGAAAATAAGGACCAGGACAACGCATTGCTCAAAGATGGCAGAGTGTAGGCAAGAGCCCTATCTTGGGAGGAGGTGGGGGTTCCCGCATACTGAATTTGCATGCAATGTCATTCTTGGGGAGTTGGTATAGTACTTAGGGTGTGACAAATCAAAGGACTACTTTTGAAATATTTCTAAAAAAAAAAATTAAAGTTTTTTTGGCCTGCAGTTACCTAAATACAAGACACAGATATAGATGGCCAAATGTGGCTTTTCTGTTTAAAAAGGAAAAAGGGGAAGGAGGAAGAGGAGGAAGAAGAGGAAGAAGAGAAAGAAGAGGAAAATGGTGAAGAAGAAGAAGAAGAAGAAGAAGAAGAAGAAGAAGAAGAAGAAGAAGTTGTAACCATGTTCTAATTTCATTTCTGTCACAGTGATAAAATACCCTGACCAAAGTAACAAGTGCAAAGGGTTTGTCTCAGCTCACAGTTCCTGGTTACAGCCCATCACATCAGGGATGTCAAGACAAGAACTAGAAGCAGCTGGTCACATCACAAACACAGTAGGGAGCAGAGAGAACAGTACGAATACACACATGCGTAGTGTTCAAGTAGCTGTCTCTGCTCTTATTCAGTCTAGGGCCCCAAACCAGGGAATGGCACCAGCCACTTTCAGGCTGGGTCTTTCCACAGCAATTAAGGCAATCAAGACAATTCTTTAAAGACAAGCCAAAGGCCAACCTGATGTAGACAATCCATCAACTGAGACTCTTCTCAAGCCATTCTACATTGTGTGGACAAATTAACCTCCACATGTAGCTATCGAAGATCTGTGACAGAATCGTAAACCTCTTAGGATAAGGGTGCAATCCTTGCATCACAGATCTTATAAAAAGCAGTATCTGTCTAGTTTAAACAATTTAGAAATGCAGAAGGCATCCTCTCCTGAACAGAAATATTTGATATGCCCTGCATCCAGAGATCCTGCTGTAATACTGCAAAACCCATCCTTTGCGACTGTGCCTAGCTGCATCTGTCCTGTACTTTGCAAATGATATACTGTACCTAACAGTCTTTAACACATTTGTTTAAGCTGTGTGTGTGTGTGTGTGTGTGTGTGCGTGTGCACGTGCGCGCGCGCGCGCGCGCGCATGCCAGATGGAATACACAAAACAGAATCTTGCTATTGTCTGATATCTATGCTATTGATGGCTACCACAGACAAGCATTTTTTCCTATGATTCTTGATCCCATAAAATCATCTTTTTAGATACTTCCTATTCATACCCTTTGTTTGTTATCATTTACTATGCTAATCTTTGTTCATTGATATGTTAGTGATTAGTAGATTAAGAACTTCCCATAAGAGCCCATTTCTCACCCTCTGTATCAGTAAAATCTGAGACTGGTGCATGCAGTGATTGTTCACACTCAGCCTGTGAGGAAGGCAAGTACCTGTGTTCTCGCTTTTAAACTCATGTGCATTGTGCTATTTCTCTTGCTGTCCTTCACTTTATACATTAGATGGCATCAGTATTTGAAGAGATAAAAACATCCCAAGGTACACATAAGAAATGTATAAAAATTAGTCCTACTCACCATTAACAAAAGAGCTGGGTGTAGACAAAGTAGGAGGCAAGGCGGAAGAGAGGAAATTGTATTAGTCACTTGTCCTGCCATAACAAACAACCTGACAAAGGCAGTTAAGTCCTGATTTTGGTCCATAGTTCAGGCTACCATCACAGCTGCAGAAGCTTGAAGCAGCTGGTCACATGGCATCCATTCAGGAAGCAGAGATATGGGTGCTGTTGCCTGGCTTGCTTATCCAGACCATGGGATGGTATTACTCACATACAGGTTAGGTAGAAGACCCTCCTAATTAAGACCAGCCAGTTAACCTAATCTAGAAACCCCATCACATGCCCAGTATTTGTTTCCATGGTGACTCTAAATCCTTTCAGGGTGACAATCAAGATCAACCACTGTAAGAACTCACACGGAGGGCGCTGTGCCTTCTGGAAGAGCCCATCGAAAGGTGCAGAAGAGTTAAGTAGCCTGCTGTTCTTTCATGACATCCTTGTTTTCCAAAAACAACAAGAACTGGAGTAAAGATTGGGTGATTTTTGGTACATTTTGTTTACTCAGGGTTGGTATGTGTGTGTGCTGTGGTGTGCTTAGGGGTATCAGAGGACAGCTTGCCAGCATCATCTTTCTTCTTTTACCGTGAAGGTCTGGGGATCAAGCCTGGCTCCTCAGGCTTGGCAGCAAGTGCCACTAATCACTGAGCCCTCTTACCAGCCTGAGATTAATATTTTATTTTTGTGTCACCTGTGGCTGGATCACCTTGGGTCCTAGGGATGAGTGAGAGTGGACTCCCACCCTGGTCCACCTGCTCACACAGATGCTGCATGAACTGATGTGTTCAGTCCCAGAAATAGCTCTAAGCATCAGAGATGGAGTGTCCAAGCACCGTGCCATGCCACCTGAAGGACACTGCAAATTGTCCAACTATGTTTTCATGTAGAAATGAGATAACCTGGTATTTTACTTATGCATTTGCAACAGCACTCATATGCTAGGCATATTCATGTAAATGCGAAACAAGTTTGAATACACAGGTATAAACATTTTTAACAAGCAGAGAGGCTTAAAATCCTGAAGGGCTTGGGCTCTGACCAACCTCTGGCAGGTATTTATCATGGATTATCAGATTGGAAATGCTGAAAATCCCCTTGTGGGCTGTGTTGATTTGCAGGTTTTTAACCTGGACGTGTAGCACGGCGATGCTGTTTCTGGCCTGCCAGGTGTGATTATAGGCCCACCCAGGGGATTGTATTAATACCAAAATGACTTAGCTTTTCATTAATCAATTATGGGCTTCTTTATTTAAGGGATGCAGGGAGTGGGTAACAGTGGAAAATCTATAAGGCTTTCAGGTGTTTTTATTAAACCTTCCTAAAACGTGAAAATAACAGCTACCTGGCATGGCAAGGAAGCAAAATCTACCAATTTAATTCTAAAAGAAAATTACAGGTAGCTTACCTCCTAAAGCAGTGGTCATTGGGTCACAAGAGGTACTGGGGGAGTGGATTACATCCTCTGGCCTCTTGTTACTTAGGAGAGACTTAGCTGCTTCCTTTGCCTGGATGTCATGCTGAGGGCGCACAGTGATGAAGGGACCACCAGATGTGTGTTTTGATGCTGAGTGTCAGCGGGAAGGCAGCACTACACAGGAAACATTGTCCATTATTGGCTGCTGTGGTTTACAAATGAAATGTCCCTCAGAGATGCATGTGTTTGAGCACTTGTCCTCCAGCTGGTGGCGCTGTCTGGAAGATTGTGGAGCCTTTAGCAGGTAAAGCCTAGGGAGAACGAGGAAGTGAGCTACTAGGGTGAGGCTGAGGCTTTGAAGCTTTGTGTCTGGCCCCACTTCCTGAGTGTAGATGCAATATGATCAGCTCATCTCTTGCTCCTGCCACCATGTCTTCCATGCATAATGGACTTGTCCCTCTGAAACCATGAGCCAAAATAAACTTCCCGTTAAGCTGCTTCTGCCAGGGTGATTTACCATAGATGGAGCATGGTGGTGATGCTTAAGAGACAGAGCTGAAGAGTGTGTAAGCTGTTCCTCAGAACTCATCAGCTGCCATCAAAACAAAATCCTTTGCAGGAGGAAATGCCATGTTTGTCTTTTACAGTCTTCCTCCTGGTTGATACCACTATATCAGGAAAAGTGAAGTGTTGCTCCAGGGGTAAACATACTTTTGTGAATTAACAATTTAACTTCACATTGATTAGACTACTTAAGACACAAAGGATAGGATTTAGGTGTGGGAAGATGACTCAGTCAATAAAGTGCTTTCTGACTTGAAATAGACCCTCTTGTGTTGTGTAAAAAGCCAGGGTTGGGGGCATATCACTGATCCTCGTATGAGGGGAAATCTCTGGAGCTGACTGGTCAGCAAATCCTTGAGTTCCAATTTCAGTGAATAGACCTTATCTCAAAAAGTAAGTTAGATAGCGATTGAGGACGACATTGGACCTCTGCCTCTATACACATGTTCATAAAACATGCACATGCATGTACCCACCCCCATACACAGAAACTTAAAAAAAAATAGTCCAGCTTGGTCATTCTGAAAATATGCAAGCGGGCTCAATGATATATGTGTGTGCTTTGTGCCAAGTAAGAACCAGGTACATTAGGGTGTCATATGCCCTGGGTGACATCAGACCTTCTCCACAGCCAACACCAGGCAGTGCAAAATTTATTTTCAGTCTTTACCTTGAAAGTACAACTTTGACGTTGTGGTCAAAGTGCAGTAATAAAAGAGAAACCCATATGCATGATCAATACTTGTTGCTCATATTGCTATGACAATATGAGTACAGGGACTCCTAACAAAGTAATGGAAAATACTGTTGAGTCCATAACCACTTGAAAGCATTTGCTGCATGCTGAGCAGGTATCATTTGTGGCTCATTCTTGGCCACTACAACACTGTCAAGTTCTGTATTCTGTCGGACAAACTCTGAGCTTTGGAACTAGTAGAAATTTGGAGACTTAAACACTAGGAGTGGACTAGCCAGAGTTACCTATTCAGGTGGCGAGAATATAAACACATGGCGCCCAGGTTAATCTGTCTGTATCACCATGTATCATGCACCTCTCACCTGTCATCTATCTATTGTCTACCATCTGTTTATATGTACCTATCTATCTCATATGTATGTATGTATGTGTGTATGTATGTATGTGTGTATGTATGTATGTATGTTTATGTATGTATATTGTAAACAGACAGGATGGACTTGGCATCTTGCATAGCCCAGTTTTGCTTACCTCACCTAAGTGATATGCTTCTAGCTCATAACCCCCTACAGCTTTTGCTCTCTAAAGGAGGGATGGTTGAGTCCCAGAAGCCTGTGCTGGGCTAAAAACCTGTTGCCTACAGTTTCTGTTTGTTGTCCACTTGGAGAAATAGTGGAATCAGGCTCCTAAGAAAACAGTAGTCAGAATCACAGCAACATACATAGGGTCGTTTTTCCAAGTCAGAGGTAGAGAGGTAACTAAGGAGGCTAAAGAGACAAAGACAGACATTGCTGCTGCTAAAGAGATGGGGAGATGCATTTGCAACAATTTTCTGGGTCATCCCTGGGCATCTCTGCAGTGCTTTCTTACCCTGTCTCTGCAGGTGGGAAACAGGTCTCTGAAAGCATTGAAAATGATGGCCAGAGGTAAACCATTTTCAACCATCTGACACGGTGAGCCCATTATCAGAAGCCTTAGGCAACCTCCATTCGATCTTGGAGCACTGAGCTCAAGATCCTGACCCGTGAGTCCTGCCTCTCAGTGACCTCAGGGAGGAACAATTTCCTTAGACACATCCTGAATTCGCTGGTGATGCCATGTCTCAGAGGAGTGATGACTTACCTGGAGGAACCATGAGTGAGTCACAACGGAAAGGCTGCTGTTAAGAGACAGTTTGAGACGGTGAAATGTCCTCCCAGAGCATCAGAACCTCTCTTTTCTGCGTCCCAACGCTGAGGGTTTTCTGTGGCAATCTGGAAGAAACTCCACAGAGGAAACCTCACCCACCAAAGTCTCCATACTTGCCCAGCCATCCTAACCACCTGACCATTAGATTCTCGGGGACACAGTTCCCACAGACGAAGGTCTGTCCACTGAATTAATCAGTCCAGCAACAAAATTGTTTCCAAGAACTCTCCATCACTGGCAGGTTTTCCTGCACATGGTGATGCATGCTGCAACTGACAGGTCCGAATTGGCTGTGTTTTGTTTCTGTACAGAAGTCTGGGGGAAAAGGCACAAGCAAGCAGGAGGGAAAACGCCGTTGTTACGCTTGCATCTGTTTAATTTCTCAGGAGGCTGCTATTAATAGACTGTACTTTTAGAAGAAGTAAATTAATTTTATACAATGTTTAAGGAATATTGCCTATGCAGGATCAAATGAAGGGAAGGATCATTTTGCCAAAGGCAACTGTTATCGAGGCTCTGAAATTAATTGGATGCTTTAATTGAGGTAGATTACTTGCTAATCCTTGCTTGAATACAGTAATTCTCCTATTAAATTATCTTTGAATAATTACCTGGAATTTCTCAGCTGCAGGGACTGATGGCTATTTAATTGCACTGTGATGCTGCTGTGTAATTACTTAACAAGGTGTCCTGTAATAGTTTAATTCCCCTTTTACTGAAAAAAAAGGTGGATGCTAGAGTAACTACAAATACCCCCTTTCATTAAAAAAAAAAAAAATGCCATAAGGGATTTTTTTCCCCTTCAAAGATTATTTAGTATTTGAAAGTAAATTAAATTATTTCTAAATTTTTTATTTATGATTCAGGTACTGATAACTTTTTAGACAGAGCCAAGCCTCTCCAACCATTATATACTAGCTAGCATTTCAAAGGACTGAAAAAATCATTTTTAATTTTTGCTTATCATGGGCATCCCATGTGTCATCATTAATTATCCAGGAAACCACTTCTTTCTCTCCATTTTCCTGCATGTTTTATCTAAGGTTTTCAAATTAAGTGCGTGTTCATGAAGTGAAGCATTAAATACTCCCAGTATATGCCCATATGTCATGTGGTAATGTAGTGACAGAGAATTAAATGGATTGTCTGAGATTGTATGAAGTCGATGACATCCACCAAGCAACTTCTCTTGGCATTTAGCATATTGTCATGGACGTGGTTTGAGCATCAGCAGATGCCAAAAAGGACCCACTGGACTTTTACCAGGTCTGTCACATGCTCTGGTAGCAGCCACATCCGATGCTAAGGAGGAGTGCTATGCTGATCTTGAGGATTTCTCTTTATGTCCTTGGGGATAAACTGGGCAAACTGCTGAGTGCACACTAGTACACACCTGAAACCCAAGCACGCTGCAGGCTGAGGCAGGAGGATGGCAAGTTTGAGCTGGCCCGGGCTATGTAGTAAAACACTGCTCACCCTCCTCAAGGAAAGAGGAGTGAAGGGGAGTGAAGGAGAGAGGAGGGGAGGGGAGAGAGGAAGGAAGGAAACAGGATATCACACAGGGAGAAGAATCACATCGATTGGGATAGCAACTTTAAAAGAAAGTTAATTTTCACAAACTGCTGATGGTCACACATGGGAGCCATTCATCCTAGAATAGTATAGCCTTATGCCTATTCCTAAAAGCCAGAGAAACCGGCCTGTGAGTCTTCCTATATTAGTTAGGCTTTTCTAAAGGAACAAACTACACACTCGTGCATGCCAAACCTTTGCAAGTAATCACCCTGCTGACACACTGTGCCATCCTAGTCAGGGCATAGGACAGCCCTCCTGAGAGCTATGAGTGGGCTATACTCACTCTATGCATTCCAGTAATTAGCTTTTTTCTTAATTACTTCTGTAAACAACAATAAAAATAGTGAAAGCTTCCAGTAGAC
Organism: Rhabdomys dilectus; assembly: GCA_019844195.1. NCBI lineage: Eukaryota > Metazoa > Chordata > Mammalia > Rodentia > Muridae > Rhabdomys > Rhabdomys dilectus. The sequence continues at coordinate 16,523,762 of JADRCG010000008.1, forward strand.
ATTAAAAACTTGTATTTAAGTAATAATTGTAGGTGAATGTCTTGATTGTTTCATTAATGAAATATATTATGTCTTTCACGCATAAATATAGTATCATCTTTAAAAAAAAAAACTCCTAATTTTATTTATTTAAAATAGACCTCTGTTCTCATAATCAGTGGGTGTGGTTGTCTACTGCAACTGTGTGTGTGACTTCAGAATCAACTACGTCGTTCATTGTTAAAAATAGAAGTAGTTCTTTTGTAACATGAATAGTCTGGTTATTAAGAAGGGACTTCATTTTCTCATGTGGCTTTTCCTCAACTGGAACCATCTATCTCAGAAGTAATTATCCGGGAAGTATAATTTTTCCTAACCCTTATATCCGCTCACCCCTAAAATAAAATAAAACAAAATTTCTTCATGCTGTTCCAAAGAAATAAAAAAGCATCTCTGTCCCTTGTCTCAATAATGGATCTTCTGCCAGAAGACAAATGTCAAATTGAATGGACAAGACAAAATAGACACATCTTCATCAGGACCAAGCTACTCTGTCCTGCGGTGCCGGCTGTGTACAGTAGAGTGGTTCTCTGTCCAGTGGCAGATCAATTCTTCATTGGAATTCGCATTTTGCCCATCAATGAGAGACCACAATTAGGTCAAACCTTGATCAATCTTCCTGCCAACGGACCTGGAATCACATTTGAAGCCTCATCTGAGCTCACATTCTTCTTTTATTCTAACACAAAAGCTGGGACCACAGTGTCACTGACGCTTCCTTGAAATTGTTTGTGTTTCACTGGTGATGTGAGATGTGCCAATTCTTTCATCCCATAAACTAGATGGGCTTTCCTCCACTCTCATCTACAGAGAATTCCTTAACCTTCTAAGGCCTTATTCTGTCATCTGTGGACCTGGGGTTTGGGCTGTAATGAATAGTCACCAAACTTGATTGTACTCAATGATAAATGGAAAGTTGCTTCAAAAGGCATTTTCCTGGGACCTGTCTTTAGGATTCTGGGTCAGTTGATTTGCACATGTATGTGACCATGACTTTAGATACAGTCTGATATATCAAATTCTAAACTCCCAAGTGAACCCAGGAATCCTAAAGTTGCAAGTTCTAAAGTCCAAACTGAATTATTAATAAGTTAGCCTAGCAAGCAATGCAGATTTTTATAATAAACATAGATATATATGGCTAAGATAAGATTAAACAACAAATATCTGTTATGCATGCTTAAGTTCAGGGAAGCCTTTTTTAAAGCCTTTCTAAGTATTAATTCATTGAGACTCAAGAAATATCAGCAAAAATTAATATATTGATTTCATGAGTGCAGAAGTTGAGCCACATAGAAACAAAGTCATTGGCCCACGTGATATGATGAAGAAGAGAGCTTGGCAAGGCCACCAAGACGAACAGAGGAAGTACAGGCTTAGGCTAAAAGAAGCCAACACGTCTGCATGTTGCTGAGTTCCCACTGAAGACTAGCAAAGGCCTGGCTTCTCACTTAATGGGACACAGTTGTGTATTATATTATACCACGATTTTCATATCCCTTCATCTGAGGGTAAATCTTCATGATCTTGCCTTTTAAGAAGAGTATTCATCACTTTGAACACGAGCACATGACTGTCCTCTCAACATACTGAGCTTAGCTCTAGAAGCCAGGCACAGAAAGTTGGATATTGCATGACCTAATTTATGTGTTGTATCTAAGAAAAGTGAATTCACAGGAACAGAGCATGATGTACTGGTTCCCAGAGGCTAGAGGACAGGGGCAGATGCAGAGGAAGAAGAAGAAGAAGAAGAAGAAGAAGAAGAAGAAGAAGA
>JADRCG010000008.1:16525674-16545949 GCA_019844195.1 Rhabdomys dilectus
AGGAGGAAGAGGAGGAGGAGGAGGAGGAGGAGGAGGAGGAGGAGGGACAAGGAAGAGGAGGAAGAGAAGGAAAAGGAGGAAGAGGAGGGAGAGGAGGAGGAAGAGGGGGAGAGGGGGGAAGAAGAGGAAGAGGAGGAAAAGGAGGAGGAAGAAGAGGAGGAAAAGGAGGAGGAGGAAGAGGAGGAAAAGGAGGAGGAGGAGGAGGAGGAGGAGGAAGAGGAGAAGGAAGAGGAGGAAGGAAAAACCTACAATGCTACTATATAGGTGTCCCAGTAACAGATTTCCTTCCTGTGTTTTCAACTAAACCAGCCAGTCAGAAAGATACAGGTGCTGCTGAAGGTGCTGGAACAGTTGGTAACAGAGCTGGTCTGCAGTCAACGGCCACAGGGAGTGCAATCGGTGTTCTTTTTCTCCCATAGAGCACAGTTTCAGCAGGAAATTATACAGGGCCTGCTTGTTGCTGCCTTGGAGCCGGCCAGGTGAGGCAGGAACACCCATGTTGTACAACAGCAGATCCGGTGTGCCCTTTGTATCACCCAGTCCCATCCTGCTTTCTCCCCTTTGTGTGTTTTTAATGGGGATAAGTGTGAGGCGCACGGAGTGCAATCACATTGTGGTCTTAAAAGGATCTCTGATGATAGAAAATATGTCAATTTATTATTTCCCTCAGGACAGAGAAAAAAGTACAAAGGTTCAATGGATGAGGAAGATAATGCTTGTTCTCTGTATAACATTTTTCCAACAAAGGATTTTAAGGTGATTTTCCTTTAAAAAAAATACTTTAGCCCCATTTTGTAGGTGGGGATACAAGGAGATTTGTAGTAACTAAAACATCCTGGTGGTGGCCCCTGCATAGAGCCAGCACAAGCCTCTATAGTCCTTTTCTGGCTTTTTCTCTCCCTCCACTGGAATTTGGTTCTTCACAGCAGAGTTACGTACAGTAAAAGCAAGTACTGCCCTATTGTTCGTGGTATTCCATGTACCAGAACCACAGTTCCATCAAATCTTCAAGCTAAAGGCTTCATCTGTGATCAGACCCATCTCCTGGCCCCACAGTTCCAGTTTACTTGAATAGCAATTAGCCCAGTAAAGGCGGGCTGCTCCTGCATGGGGAAGATGCTGGGGAGCTGAGCCAGGAGGTGGTCACTTGTTATTTGTCACGAGGGTCATTGATAATGAATCAACAAAGCATTGACAATGGTTTTCTTGTAAACTGAACAAACCTTATAAATGGTGTGTGGTCTCCCCTCCCCCATGAATTAGCTCCTTTGTCCTGAAATGTGTGGTTAGCCCAGATACTCATTCTGCTTGGCTGGGAGAGGGGCAGAGTCTGGGGAGGCGCCCAGAATGCATAAGTCCACATTTCGCATTTTGGTTTTCTGTGTGGGGGCTATCTCATGTGTACCGTGGGAAGTTGGAAGAAAAAAAACATAAGCAAAATCAGAAAACTTTCTGGACTCTCGAGTGGTCTTTTTAGGGTTCGGTTGCTATATGTAAACAGGAAAAAAATTAAGAATGTAGAAACCATTTCTTAAATGCTTTGTACAGCTGCTTGACAACTGTCTGTTTTCTCAAAACCCTAAATAAGGAGGGCTGAGTATTTAGGAGGATCCTACCTGCTTTACACTTCCGCACTTCCTGGAATGCCATTCTCTGCTGTTAAGTAACAGTGGAGCTGCTGGGCAGCTGAATGAAAGAAACAGTGTCTTAAAGCAAATGGGCAAACATTCACTGCTGGCGTCTTCTTGGGCTCCTGGGGCGGTGGTGGGGTGGGGTTGGGGAGGGGGTTTCTAAGTGAAGTTCTCTGTTGCCTAGAGCCCGCCTATACAACCAACCTTAGCATCAAGATGCCGAGACGAAATGCCCAGAACTAAATAGAACAGATCTGCTGAGAAGCTTTGCAGATCCTTGTATACTGGGCAGTTGCTGTTCGTCTCCACGAAAGCCAAGTAGCGATGACACAATTTCTGACACGTTGTCACCAGGTATATAAATGGTGTGTTGGAATGTGAGTCAGAGCAGAGACTGTAAAGAGAGCAGCACTGTCCCAAGCTTGACTCTGTGTGTGTGTGCTTGTTTGCAGAAATGCACTGCACTTGTTCAGTGCACTCCACTTTAGTTATAATTTTATTTAATGGCAATTTTTAAAATCAAAGTGTCTTTTTCCTTTAAAAAAATAATTGCTGAAATCATTGATGGCATATTAAAACAAGTCAGTAGTTAAGGTCACATAAACCCATGTAATATGTATATTCAACCCAGAATTATTTAGGGTCATCGTAGCCATGGAGTTTTCAAATAAATTATTTGAATATAAAAGTAGATTATGTCTTTCCCCTGTGGCTGGCCAAATGTCTTTTCAACAAAGGGTAAAGTAAGAAGGCTATTTTTTTGTGTAAAAGAGTGATCTTTTTAGTCATGCTTGGCTGCCTTTCAGGACAGTCTCCATTTATAATGAGATATTTTGAACTCATCTGAAACAGAAAGTTTAATAAATTTATAGTACATTTTATATTAAAATATGACCATTTATTTCAGGAGACAAGAGCTAGAGAGAAGAGAGAACAGACTAGTGATTGTTTGGATTTCTAGGCCGTCCTCCGGAGCTAGCATCCACATTGGCCCGTATCTAGAAGAGTGAAAATAAGTGTTTATCTAGTTTATTCGTTCAGACTTCTTGGCAGCTCTTCCAATCTCAAACTTACCGTCTGCTTAGTTCAGCCCTTAGCTGGAGCCGCTGTGAAGATCCAGTGACAGAGGTTCTCATGGCCATTGTTTTCCAAACTTTCTGACTTTGCCGGCTAGGGAGAGAGCAAAGGTGTTTCCCCGTGTGGTTGTCACCTTTGAAGTAGATTGCTCCTGTATGCAAATGTGTAAACAAGAGCTTTTTCTTACTAACGTGGTAAAAGTAGCAATCCTGAGGCCATAAGAGCTCCCTCATGATAAAGAAATGTTTCTGAGAACTGGAAGTACATTTTGACACGATTATTAACATATGAAAACATGCTCGTTACTCTCTAGTGTTTTAACACTCGAGACGTTCAATTAGTTGTCTATTATACCCGATCTTTTCTTAACTCCTAGTTAAATATTTTTTTTTACAATTACAAGTAGAAAAAAAAAATCACAAGATACATTTTAACCTGGTATCAAAACTGAGTTCCCCCGGTGACTCATCTCCGATCTTATTTCTCTAATGACACATCACTTAGGTACATGTAGATTTCCTTTGAGCCCCTAATTTTCTTTTTAATTATTTTACAGTGAAAGCTCTTCCCCCCTCAATTATTTTAACTTTTCTCAGATTTTTTACAGTAAAGCATGTGTCATATCTCTCTTGAAATTGACCATTCTTTTCAGAAGGAAAAAAAAAAGGTTTTTTGTTATTTGGGTTTTTTTTCCCCCTTTGGCCTGGGGTGCTACACTGAAAAAAGTCACTCAGCTAAAATGAGTTACTTCATTTCCAAGTAAAAACAACGGTGTTTTCATGCCTGCGCTTATTATTATTCTGAGAATGTACTAATTTGTTACATCCAAGATGACGGTTCGTTGGGTCTGTGAAAGGGGCAGTGTGCCAACTATCAAAGAGAAGTAACAAGGACTCCTTTCATGGGACAGAGAGCAGGGACAGCTCTTGTGGGTATCAGGAGGCATAGTGCCAGCACAGTCATCCCAATGTCAGGCTCTCCCAGTGTCGGGGTCTGAATCAAGCAAAACGATAAATTTACTGAACGTCAGGGTGGGCAGGCTAAGGAGCACCCGGCCACCACTTTATCCCCACAGGCCCCAGCTGACGCGCCTCAAGGGTTTTTAATGTTTGCAGTACGTTATTACTTCAGCATTAAGCTAAGATAATTGTCTACTTGCTCTGAGGTGGTTAATAGCAAAATACAAGTGAAGAGGGGCATTTTATAAAGTAAAACTGCAAAGTAGAATTATATATCTATATACTGTGGAGTTTCTGTTGTTCTGCCTCGTGAAATTTGAATGATAATGCAGTTTGATTCTATACCTTTATTCGGCTCTGAACCAGGGTGGTCTAGTCATTTTGTTTTACGTGCATAACACTGCCTAAGGTCATGAGTTGTAAATCGTAACATAAAAAGGCTGAAAATATATTCAGTACTTTGTAGTTTCCGAGCGCGCATTTAAGGGCTTCAATGAGGAGTCGGGACCTACATGGCAGATTTTCTGGCCCTGAGCAGTCAACTTGCTGATATAGACAGCGGATCTGCACCTCGAATGCAAAGGGCGGCAGTGCGCTTTGATATGCCCTCTGTGCAGGCACATCCTGACCCGTTTTCTGATATTGTAATGTTTTCCTTTGCTTTATGGCAAAATGTTCCGTACTTTAAAAAAAAAAAAGAAGAAGAAGAAGAATAGAACACCAAAAAAATCTATTTAAAAAATAATTTCCATCTGCCTCGTATGATTTAATAAATGAAAAACACATTTGGACTAAGGAACAGAATTCTGTTTAGGGGCATAAAAACTTCTCTCTGAGAACACTTGCTTTTTGCTCAGTATGCGTTTGTCAAATTTTCTTTTTAACATACAGTTTTAATTTCTGTCCCTTTTACATAAAGGAGCATATACTTTAAACAATGATTAACTAGCAACTGTTTAAAAATAATGGCCATTTTACTTTATCTGTCCCTTAGAGTAGGTTGAACATGACGACCTGTGACTCGGGAGTCCTTCTCCAGTGTAAGTGCTCCTGCTTCCAGAGAAGCAGTGTCTGCCTTTTGTGTTGCTCACGACTTGCAGATTTGATTTTCTTGACAGCTTACCTCAAGAGTGATAGCTGTATGTGTTTTCTGTTTAATTCAAAATGAAAGAAAACTGGCTAAATTCACAAGGAAGACAACTGAAAGTTGGGACTGTTTTAAAAATAAAAACACAAATACACACCACCACGAGAGATTTTTTTAAAAACTAGGTTACCAAGTCGGTAGCTAATTTTTGTCTTTCTAAAATGTTGGATATTTAACCTTCCAAATAATTAAATATTTGTAATAAGACAGTTAATTCAAGCAGTTTATTGCTGTAATTTGCAAAAGTCCATTGAGTTGCTTTCTTTTCAGCTCATTGACAGAGGGACAAACATTTCTTTAATAAGACTACAGCACATTCTAATTTTGCTGCAAACGCTTAGATAAGGATCAGGCCCCCTCTGAGTCATTGGGCTGACCTATGACATCGAAAGTGCCCAGGCTCTTTGGCAAAAGAAGAGCTGGGATTCATTATTATGCACAGGACTTCCCAGTTCTGAAGGGCTCTGTGCTGTCTCTCAGATAGACTTTGTTTGTTGGAAATGAGAACTGCATTTTGGCAGCAGCCGGCCAGAGCAGAGCTACTCAGCAGGCCCGTTGGTGATGATGCAATCCTTCATTAATGCTGTTTCTCTATTAGTGGATTGTACAGGAGTTACATGCGACTGAGCGTCTTCATTGAGACGCTGTAGACAAGCTTCTCAGTGCAATGCCTACCTCTGGGCGTTCCATCTTTATTAGCTGCAATGGTTAATGCTAGAAATAATCTTTTTGCACTTTGCTTGATACAAAAATGCAATATAAGAGCTCAAAACCCTGATGGAACTTGATCTCCTTGTCAGAGGAAGGGAGGAAAGCATTCACCTGCAAAAGAAAGAAAAGCATCTACCTAACAATTAAACAACAGAAAAGTTTATCAGGCTAATGCGTCTCTTGGGTACTATTGCCGAAGAAGCGAATGAAAACCAGTTGCCATGCAAAGCATGACTACTCCTGCTGCTCCTGTGGGAGCCAGTAAGTTCCAGGTGTGTGTGCTGGGTGGGGGATGGGGGGTTGAGAAAGCTTCATAAGCCCAAGCTCACTTTTTTGTCCAAACTGCTTGTGTAAATCGGTGATTGGAGCCTGCAACATCTCAGCATTAAGGTTTTCATCACAGAATTGTGGTACCAAGATAAGAATGTACTTAGATAAAATCAAACGGGCTGAGAGGGATTGTCACCTGTTTCTATATAAGTAGACATGCCCTTAAGTAAGTCAGGGTAGGCTGGAAGTTGTTACTACCACGTATCCTAATGTCAGCTTCTCTTTCCCACCCCTTGTACACCAGCCTGCTGTGTTCACAACTCTTTGTCTGACTCCTCCTTGTTAATGGACCCCAAATTCCATTTGGAGGTATAGTATAGGAAGATGAGGAGATAATAACGTTTCTTTCATCCATTTAGTGTCTTAATATGACAAAGGAGAATCTCTGTGGGGAGATTATCAAGTTGAGCCAAATGTTCCTCACCCTTCAGGTGTAGAGTGCAAAAGACTTTTTCTTGGGCAAGCCAGAGACTGCTCCGGTAGGACTATGCTCTCCATGCTGAGTTCTTCAGGGAGGGTCTACTTCCCTTGGAACTGCTGGCAGGCTCACATGGGTTTCTCATAGTGATATCACTAATTATTAGAATATCTACAAACTGTAAGTATTATAGAATATATATATATGTGTATATATATATATATATATATATAATAGAATACACACATACACACACACACACACACACACACACGCATTTTTATTGTTTAAGAATTTGTTTTTATTTTCTCTAAGAGCCTCCATGTTTATATGTGCACCATGCACTTATATGGCCAGAAGAGGGCATCAGATTCCCTTCAACTGAAGCTACAGATTGCTATGAGCTGATATGTGGGTGCTCAGAACCAAACCTAGGTCCTCTGTAAGAGTAGCAAGTGCTCTTAACTACTGAGCCATCTCTCCAGTTCCTGGCATATACTCTTGAACTGAATAAAACTCCAGAAAACTAAAGAAGTTGTCTGAGGATCCACAAATTGTTAGTAACTTAATTTGTCTTCTAATACAAATCTTCCTTGCTAGGCTTTATTTATAGTCTACAATGAAAAGAAGCAAGATATATTTATTGAGAAAATTTTGTAATTAGACCAGCTCCCAAGGTGTTTTTCATTTAGGAGTTCTGAATTGACTCCAAGGAAAGTTGAACAAGAATTATCATGCTGAAGCAAAATTTTTGTTTAAAAATAAGGAAGCATAGGGGCTAAAGAGCTGGCTCAACAGTTAACTGCAGTTGCTGCCCTTCCAGAGGACCTGAGTTCAATCCCAGAAACCACAGGTGTCTCCCAACCAGCTCCAGGGGATCTGATGCCTCTTAGGACATGAATCCTTGTATACATGAACACACACCCACTTAAAAATAAGTATTAAAAAACACATGAGAACATTGCTTAAAAGTTACCCATATTAGAATCTGGGTTTGCAAACTCCTCTAAGCTGAACCAGAGATGGTCAGAGCACAGTCCAGTCAAGGCTCAGAAGATCAAACTATGACAGGTGCTTGTGATGTGGTGACCATCCTTTTGTTCATCGGAAGTGGGTAACAGGGCAGCACAGACTATGTGTACGAAACACTCAGTCTTCAAAAGGAAATCTTCACAATAGCACATGTTTGTATCCTTAAAAATCCACCAAATAAAAACTTTGAAGTCACCTGGCCAAGCTGAGACCTGCAGACTTAAAAAGCCAATCCGTCCCCCATGGAGAGCAGCTTTTCAGACATGCTTGTCTTGATCTTCCTTTATACTGTGTCATCTGAGGTTTGGTCTGGCAGTGATAACAGGTGACAGTTTATATTTAAGAAGATTTCATACAACAAAAGTGTTGTTACATATGAAAAAAGAGCATTAGAAAATATTTAATAAGTGTATTTAAGACTCAAGACAATGTGGAATACTGCAGTTTTACCTCCATTTATCACTTGAATGCTTTTGTTTGGGTGTGTATATGTTGCTTGGGTGGGTGCACACGTGTGTGCAGGTGTTTAATTTCATGAGGGTTACCTGTGGCAGTAGAGAAACTCTGCAGAGGTGATTTAAGTTCGGGATCTCAAGATGGAGATGTGTATATAGGAAGGCTAACACTGGGGTTCCTTGGGGTCGGTCTCCCTTTCTTTTGTTGGGTTTTGTTGTTGCTAGTGCTGAGACAGACTCATTGAGACCTGCAACTGGCAGGGCTGCTAGCCATGGCCCCCAAAGACCAACCAGTCTCTGCCTCCCCAGTGCTGGGGAGTACTGATTACAAGCACAGGTCACAATGCTTAGGGGTTTGTTTGTTTGTTTGTTTGTTTGGGTTTGGTTTTTGTCTTGTCTCATTTTTTTTTAACATGAGTTCAAATCAAACTCAAGTCCTTATGCCTACATTTGCCAATTGAGCCATCTTCCCAGTTCCTGACCTTGACCTGCTTGCTTAGTTTTCCAGTGTTTGGATGTTAAGTCGTATAGTCCTCATCAGAGCACTGCAACTTACTTGAAAATTCTATCCCTCTTTAGAGTGGTTTCTTGTTACTACTTCAATGAACTCCCACAGTTTAGTATCACATAAAAACACAACTATGTCACAGGGGTGTATACCTGTGGTCCTACTCCAGAAGAGGCTGAAACAGGAGGATCATTGGAAAGCAGAGATTTGAAGCCAGCCTAGGTGGCATAGCGAGACCTGTCTCAAAACTAGCGAAACAAAATCAAGAAACCATCCTAAATGTATCATCTTAAAGTTCAGAATCAGAGATATCTGGAAAGATCTGCCAGGCCATTTTTCCTCTGGACAGTCTTGAGGAATTTTCTCCCTTCATCTTCTTATCCCCCAAGGCTCCAAGCATCCTCCATTTGTAGTTCTTTCCTCTAATTTCAGAATCAGCAAGCAGCATCTTCAAGATCTTTCCCATCCCTTAGTATGTATCTTACTTTGCCTATTGCTGTGATGAAGAACATGACCAAAGATGCCTTGTAGAGGAAAAGAATTATCACTCACATAATTAGGGTAAATTATGACACTTCTATATTATGTTCTAATCATGGAGGGAACCTAGAGCAGGAGCTGATGCAAAGGCCATGGAGGAGTGTTGCCTACTGGATTGCTCTTCATGGCTTGCTCAGCCTGCTTTCTTATACCACATAGAACCTCTTGGGTATGGGTGACACTTCCCTCAGTGGGACAGGCCATCCCATACCAATCATTAATCAAGAAAATGTCCTACAAACTTGTCTAAAGGAACAGGACAGTGAGATCAGTGTCTCCTGTATTTTATGGCCTTCTGTCCCATTGTGTCCATATGAACCTCCAGTGTCTCTTTCTTGCCTCAGGAAAGTTGAGCTGAGGTTCCCACCCACATGCAGTCGCCTTGCTAACTTGGAATATGAGACCATATATCATCAGGTCCTGGACAACAATATACTCATCCTTGCCCCTGCATGTTAGAGAACTCTTGCTGTAAAGAAATTGATTGGATGTGGCTAAATTTTGTAAATTCATTTATTCAGAGTGAATGTATATTTTAAAGTAATACCAGGAAATAAAACACCAGTGTATTATCATAATAAATATTTATCTGTTTTATATATCTTAATGTGTAGTGGATAGGCAGGCTCAGATCCTGTCCTGCAGAATACCTCTAGAAATGGACACATCACTATATTTTCACATATTTAAATCCAGTCTACAGCTGATGGTTTTCCATTTAGCCTTGAGCTCTTTGGAGACACTGCTAACCTGACAAAGGGTAAAGGGCTCCGGTGGGATCGGGGATGGAGTGTTTCCACATTCCAGCTTTCATGGAAGAGCTGGCCTGTGCTGTTGAAGGCAATCAGAGCTTTTGATTGCTGAAGGCAATCAGACCATATTTAGCTCAAAACATCCCAATGGGATAGCTTCTACTCATCTTTAGAGAGACACAAACTCAGGCTAATGAAATGGCTCAGTGAGTAGAGGTGCTAGCCTCTAAGCCTGGGGACCCAAGTTCAATACCTGATACCCACATGATGGAAGGAGAGAACTGACTCCTGCAAGTTGGCCTCTAGCCTTCACAATGTGTGCCATGCTCACACGCATGCACGCGCGCACATACACACACACATAAATAAATGCAATTTAAAAATTTTGAACGACACCAATTCACCCAGTTAAGCTATTCTATTAGAACTGTAGATGGATGGCTCATTATCATCGCCTTACTTTCCACCTCACGCTAGTTTTCAAGTTGTGTCTACTTTTAATTATTAAAGCAAATGTGTACATGTAAGCAAGTCAAACAAAAGCATAGAAAATACGCAGTGGAAATAAAAAGGGTTCATGTTTTTATATCTCACGGTCCAAGTTCCTTAGATAATAACCGTCATTCTTGTATAGATTTCCCTCTTTGTTTATTTGTATACACATGCTGTGCATACATAAATAAGTATGTGTGATATATGATGTTATATATAACAAATGTACACCCTTTGCAAGTGAGGCATGGTCAACTGTTCTGAATTCACACCGGGAAGAGTGCGCATCTGAGCACAGTTTTCTAAAACTCCCTGGGAATAATCTTCCAAGGGTCTTAGTATACTTTCCACTAGTGTTCAAGCATATCATGATTAACTATGCAGACACTGATACCTGGGCCTGTTCCTGAGAACAGAGCTGGTTGCCCAAACATCTCAGTACAGTCCTGTTGAATGGTGATGTGTTGTGTGGCAAATGATCTTCAGCAGTGGGTTCTAGGTAAACATGCTTTGGTAAATCAAGCTCTAAATACTTTATAGAAAGTTACTTTCAGGTAGGTCAGAGTAGATCTGTGGGTTTCATACCCCAGGATGGATCCAGCTAGCAGGACTGGGGGCAGAAGATACTAAGAATCACTTTGGAAAGAACTGTGCCTAATGACTTACCTGGAGAAGTGTAATAGATCAGCTCAGTCCTGCAATCCTGCCACAAGCTCAGATGTCAATCACAGTCTTCTGACCTAGCTGTTCTGTCTCTTCCTCCCCAGGTGTGAGAAGATAGCACCTGAGAACTCTTCCCGTATCATCTCCCCATACTTATTAGGTTGTAATTAATGGCACTGCAGAGGATACAGTGTATGGGATGGTGCGGCCGGGTCCTGAGCATACTCAGGTTCCTGTGTTATTTAGGGTGGACTTTGCCAGTATGTAGATATGTTCACCGTCACAGACACTTTCCAATTCCTTTTAGGAATTTTTATGGGAGCTTTATTATATTGGAAATTTGATCAATAACCAATTTTCATACCTTCTTTCCTTCCCAGAGGACAAGGGAGGGTGAAACTGGACTTGTTAAGCTTCTAAGTATGGCTTGGTCTTTTCATCAGCCCCAACTTGAAGCTAACCAGAAGTCCACCAAAAAATCGCCTCCCTTAAACCAAACACACTTCTGTCACAAGGAAATTCAAACAAAAGATGGTCCTAGCATCCCTAGTACCCAAAGGTTTAGGTGTGTCAGGACCTGGGGACAAAGGCCAATGTTTATTTGTTACCATAGCTCAGTGGGGAATTAGAAGGTCAGAGGTCAAATAGGTCATGCTCATGCTGGGGTCTGATCAGAAGTGGCAATGGTCACTCCAAAAGGAAACACTTATTCACAGGTTTGCAGAGGGTGGGTCTCAAGGCTACATGACTTAATGAGCTAGCAGGCCTATGCTTCCACAAAAGTGAGACATGAAATCTTGCACACGGTGAGACTGGCACACTTTTTGTTTAATTAGTTAATTTATCTATTTACTTTACATCCAGACTGAAGTTTACCCTCCCTCCTTCCCTCCCAATTCCCCCCACTTATCCTCCCCCTGCCCACCCTTCTCCTTTCTTTCTCTTCAGCAAAGGGAAGGCCTTTCATGGATATCAGCCAGTCTTGGCATATCAAGGTGCAGTAAGACCAGGTCTATCTTCTCCTATTGGGGCTAAACAAGGCAGCCCAGTTAGGGAAAAGGGTCCCAAAAGCAGGCAACAGAGTCAGAGGCAGCCCCTGCTGCTTTTAGAAATCTCACATGAAAACCAAAACACACAACTGTTACATATGTGTGGAGAGCCTAGGTCAGTCTCATGTATGCTCCCTGTTTGGTGGTTCAGTGACTGGTTACCTGAATGCATGGCTGCATGGCTTATTTCTTTTTTCCCTCCTTTAACTGAAAAGAGATTTTCTCACACAATCTATCCTGATTACAGTCTCTGTTCCCTCTGCTCCTCCCAGTTCTTCCCTACCTCCCCGCAGTGTCCACTCCCTTTCTGTTTCTCACTAGAAAAGAACAGAATTCTGAGAGAGAATAATCAAACATGAAAAAAATATATAAGATAAAACAAAACCCATCACACGGAGGCTGGACAAGGCAACCCAGCAGAAAGAAAAGAGCCCTGAGGTCAAGCACAATAACTAGAAACCCAATCATTCACAAACTAAAGTGTCCCATAAAATACTAAGCTTGAAGGTTGTAATACACACAGAGGACCTGGTGCAGACCTGTGAAGGCCCTGTACCTGCTGCTTCGGTCTCTGTGAGCTCACACGTGCCTTGCTCAGTTGATTCAGAGGGTCTGAGTCTCCTGGTGTCCTCTGTCCACTCTGACTCCTTATGTATGCTCTGAATTTGATAGAGTATTTGCCTAGCATGTTTGCCTAGCATGCACAGAACACTGAGGCATAAACTAGGCATGATACCACATGCTTATCATCCCAGCATCCGAGAAATGGGTAGAGGCAAGAGGATCAATGTCTCTGTCTCAAGAGAGAGAGGGATGGGGAGTAAGAAGATGGAGAAAAGAGGAAGGGATAGCCATTGTCCCACTATAGTTGTATTGAAAGGAGGAGCACATAAGTAAATACATACATACATACATACATACATACATACATACATACATACATACATAAGTACGTGCATGGGAAAGTTTAGTCATGTTCTTCTTGATATTTTAAAACCTGACTCCTAATGAAACAGGGCTTTTTTATTTCAAATGTTTCTCTTTCCTTTCTGGGTCTTCCTTCTCTGCTACAATCCTGTGTTCACATAATAACTATGTCCACATCCTAAACCACTCAGTAGGGTTCTCAATTGTTAGCTCCAGGCTCAGATCTATTCCTCATGAGCCTGGAGATAGTGCAGCACTTTACCCGTGCCAGGCCGTGCAGTGTGACCATTGCCACTTCACACCTCTCATTGCAAAGGCTAAAGTGTTCTAAGTTCCAATGGCTCACATCTCTGCTACACAGTACTTAGCTGGTAGTTCTCCCCTTTTATAGACAGGGTTCAGAGGGATGCCATTTCCTAATGCATTTTAAGTAATGTAATAGGAAACAAGTCAGACTAATAATATGAAGTGTTCGGTGTGTGAACAGGTAGCTGACATTACTACCACACAAGTCTCTTCAGAAGTATTATTTTATCCTCTGTAAGCTGCTGACTGTTAGAACAGTGGTGTGAAACAGCCATCTGAAGGTTTGGTCATCATTTCTGTTCTGCAGATGAAGAACACACCCAAGAAGGGACACCAGCTCAAATAGCCAAGGTGGAAACCCTGATTCCATTTACTGTCTGGTGAGGCCTCTATGCCAAGCATTGCATGGCTAATACCCCAGGCTCACAGTGCACAACAAACTTCGGCCAATAATGTTCAAGTCAGTTGTGTGCATTCTAAAGCAGCAGTGGTGCCGCTGATGTGGAAGTGAGTCACTAACCGTTCATAAAGACATACTCCCACCGCACCATGCACTTCTTTCACCACTAAAATGCCATGCGTGACTTCAGATCTTTCCTCCCCAGCTCCACAAGAACACGCTCAAGTGTCCTGATGACAGTTGTCTTACTATGGTTGTATTGAGAGTGTTTCTTCTTTGTAGAACACCAATGGGGTCTCAGGAGAATCTCTGAGGGTGATAGTCAACTTCACTTTAATTTCCAGGAGTTTTTCTTTGTCCCCGCTGATGCCAGGCCTCTTCTGAATTATCAGTTTGACCTGGTTCATGGGACTCAGGCCATACTCTCAGGAGTATATTTTCTGAGACTCAGCCATATGTGTTCATACATAGTCCTATGAATGTTAATTACACATTATGAATGAGAGCACTTTAAGACCCAGAATATTATCTTTCTATTCCAACCCACCTGGTGTTGCTTAATGTGACATTTTTGCTTCTTTGAAACTTCAATTTCAGTCACTTAAAAGTCACATTGTCTGTTACAGTGACCATTTCCTCTCCTCTTAGTTGATAAAACAGAACAAAGAGAACCAAACCAAAATCTATTCAGAAGTCAGCCGTAACAAACAAAAGGAATTGTGATTCACTGCAGAGGAAAGAGAGGGCAGGGGATCCCAGGCCTGACTGAAGGCAGAAAACTAGCCAAAAAAGAAATATGGAAGACACAATATTCAGTCTATACAAGGAAATGGACACACGTAACAGACAAGAAGCAACGTCATGGGAACTGGGCAGTGAAGAGAGTATTCTCAATGATGTAGACTGACTAAGAAACCATGAAGACCATGCTTGCATTGGAGCAAAACGTAACTAATGGACAGGCATTGAAAATGCTGATGGAGGACAATGGGGGTCTAAGAGAGATCATAGCTGTGCACACATGACCCACAGAACTAGGAGAGGGAGAGGCATCGTCAGGGAATGGGGATGGAGAGAGACAGCAGCGAGCTGTAGAGGCAGAAGTAGGAAAGGAAGTGAATGGTCTATGGCAGGCACCCAAGACCAGTGTTTCACACTAAGAACTTGTCCCTTCTCATGGACTGAGACAGCTTCCGTGCCTATTTGTAAGATCTTGAATTTCTTGGGAGATATAAATAAGGCAGGTTTTCTTTTTCTTCTGAACTCTGTAGCTATATCTCCAACACAGTTCCTCATTACTCTTATGGGTACGTATCATTCTGGTTTCTATGTTCTGGGATGTAGCCTTGCTCCACCTATGGTCAGGTCTGTGTGTGAGAAACTGAGATGGGTAACACTATTTGGTCAGAGCTTACCAACAAGAGAACATGTCACTGACCCATGTTTGCTCTCTCCTGGTTCTGTTGCCTTTCTGCTTAATTCCATCATGTACTTCCCATGGGACAGACCGCTTTCCCTTCTGAGACTCACTAAAAGAATTCTCCCTGAGTTAGTATGGCTTGAACTTGGACTTCCATATTCTAGTTTTCCCCCAAGCCCCACCTTCTATGTCTGATATTAAGCATCACCAGGTACAAATTTAAAATCACTATTTTCTTCCCAGTAACTTCTGTCAGCTGATACCACTTCCTCCTTCTCAGTTACTCCCATTTGGCCACTGCGAATTTTTTCAGAACACAAATACTCTAAGTGTGTGCAAAGCATCTCATTCTCTGGGTTTGTCTTTGAACCATATATTCATTATTCAGTCACCTTTTGAGGAAGAGTTGGAGCAGGAAAGAAATCGATTGAAAGGTTCCCAGCACCTGGCGACCCCTCCTTTACATCCTCACTTTAGAACCTGAGTTTTTATAGCCAAGAGAATCTCTTTTCAGAAGAAGAAAGAAAGAAAGGAAAGGAAAGGAAAAAGAAGTTTCTTGATTTTTTTTTTCCTTTAGTAGATCTCTCTAACTAAAAAACTATTCGTTATTTTAGGAGCCAGAAGTTATCGTATTTAGGAAGATGTATCATTAGTATATTTGAATTCAAGAAGCTGTATTTCTCTGTATGATATCTCTTTTATAAGGAATGGGAAGGTGGTAAGCAGAGCTGGGGACAGAGAGAGAGGAAGGGAAGATGCTGACAGGGTTGTAGGGAGCGGAAGGAGATGCGGGAGTTAGAGCACCGTTTCATTACATCAATAGTAACATGTTTTCATAGTTACTCAAAAAACAGATTCCTAACACTGTCAACACACACACACACACACACACACACACACACACACACACACACACAGTTGCTGATATGATAGATGTGTTACTTAGCATTGTGTATCCTCTCTACAATGGGTACAGACATCAAAATTTCACATTGATTTGGCTAAGTATATACAATGTATATGTATCCATTAAAAATGTAAAACTATGATCATTCAAGTTATTGCATTATTTCTGGCGACTGTTTCTATGCAAATGGAACACATCCTAGGCCACAGATCATTTTTCACCTAGATATTTTCTCCTAAAGGTAGTCGCACTGGATGCTCTCAGCCACTGCTCTCAGCCATTTAGCCCTCTTCTTCAAGCCCACACCTGCCCCCTCACCCCCTTCTCCTTGCCTCACAGCATGGGAACAACAGCTACAGCTCAGTGCATTTTGCTCATGGAACGGTGCCAGGAAGCCGTTTGAAGGTGTTTTAAAAATGAAGACATCTGGCAGCTGGCAGGCTTGCAGTTCCTCTGCCAAAGGCAAGTTGCAAGCTGCCGGGATTCTCAGCTGAAGGTCACGCCCCAGGTACAAGTGCAGCCCTATGGGGCTTGGGGTATGGGGAAGCCACACACTGGGGAGTGGGAATCATTGGCTCTATGGGGTTGGGGGAGGGCAGATTAGTCCAGAAGCGGGCTGCCCACCAGGTCGCCATACCCCTGAAAGGAAATGAAAGAAAAATGACTCGGATTCAGAAAACTGACAGGGCTGCAACATGCCAGGCAAAGTCCTGGCTGGTAGACAAGAGAGATGCACGAGAGGGAAAACAGAAGCAATATGTTGGACAAACAAGCTCTTGTCAGCCGAGAGACCCAGCGTTCCCAACAGCAGTGGCCCGTGGCTTCCGGGTTCATGGCTCTCCTTCTAAGTCAGTTAGAATTAGGAAAGCAATGAACCTCCTTGAAACGAGGGTCACTATATGATCAAAAGATGACATTGCCATCGTAGACTTTATTCCCTGGTTTAAAACCTTGGCTTGCAGCTGAGCGTTACTAAACGCCTGCTGCCGCTGGTTATTTTCCAACCCACTGGTGTCTATGATTTTACATTTGCATGAAATGGACAGTTATCATTTCATTTTGTCTTGTTTACTTGAAGTTTGGATTTAACATGTGAACGAGAGATTTTCCTGAGAAGATTAATATCAATAGCCATGGAAAGAAATTGCTTCCCACATTGACAGTCTCTCTCCAGAAGATGTGAGCAGTTTTAAAGTGAAGAAGGCCATATTGTACTCACAAGCCATGAGATTCACATTGATATAGAGAGACTACACGGTAGCTATAGTAGACTTTGATGCCTTGGCAAGGTTCCTTATAAAGTCTTGGGGCTGGTGCCAGCTCATGAGGAAGAAGCAAGTGGTGTATCATGGGGAATGGTTGATCCTTGACTCATCTTAGCTGGCCTCAGAGTCACTGGGCCCAGTGAAGATTAGGCCACACATGCCTGCTGGTGTGCTATCCACCTTCAGAGTTTGCCTTTGAAAAAAATATTTATAGGCGGACATGCATTCTGACAAAAAGAAAAAGGGTTGTTGTTTTGTTATTGTTGTTGTTGTTTTGAGACACGATCTCATTAAACAGCCTTAGCTGTCCTGAAACTCACTACATAGACAATGTAGAATAGACTGGCCTTGAACTCACAGAGATGTGCCTGCCTCTGCTTCCCAAGTGCTGGGATTAAAGGCATGTGCCACGACACCTGGTCTCTAACTCCATTTTAAAAGAACCCCAAGCACAGGCTTCACCACCACAGTAGCCCTAACTGGTTCCAAATAGCACAGAAAGTGATGCTTGGGGCACACACACCCAGGTTCACCCTGAGGCTGAGAGCAAACTACCCCCTCTCTGCTTTCTCACTGTCAACCAGGTAGATCAAAAATGGAAATATTTCTTGTGTCTTTGGCTCTGTCAAAGATGTAGAAGTGAAAACAGACAGCAGACAGGCTTTTCTTAAACAAGCCATGTCCTCTGGGTCCTCTCTTCAAGCACATGACTCTAAAGACTCAGGCTTCCAGGGGTCATAGCTGGTGGTCTGAATCAGAACCAAGATATACAGAAGCAGAGTCTCTATAAGGATGTCCAAGCGTGTGGGCTTCCTCTGACTTTCAGGGTCGGAGCAGCATTTAATGTTAGGCTGCTTAACAGTGTCTTTTTGAGTTCATGAACTGACAATTAGTCAGTACTGGCTTTATGAGGTTTTTCACTGAATCTTAATGATGAAAACTGAATACATGATCCATTTGGTTCTTAAGAAAACACTGTCAACACATTGCACGTGCTGGCACAGAGAATGTCTGGCAATGACTTTGGTGGCCAGATGTTCAGTCAATGAGGCAGTAACTGCTTTTCTCCCAGGAACATGTATTTAGTAAAATTTCTCCCTGAGAAGAGTTTCATAGTTCTCAAAATTATAAACTATTTGAGGTACCTGTAAACTGGACTTTGTACCATTTAAACAGAAGACAGGCTTAGAAATGGGATGTAGGAAGAACAGGGAAGAATAGGGTCTGTGTAGGTCCTTTGGATATACAAGCAGGACTTAGAGTATTTCTATATGGAGTGTTGAACCTTAGAAAGAGGTCTAACAAAGGATTATGAGAGCAGTGTTATTGGTTATTTCTTTACTCACAGGATGCTCATCACTGGGCTAAAAGTAAGAAAATACCAATTATAGGCAACAAATACCATCTCTAGCAAGAAGTGCCAAAAGGGAGTTGTGTGTTTGTGTGTGTGTGTGTGTGTGTGTGTACACGTGTGTTGGGTAGAGGGTTGTGGTATATGTGTCTGTGCATGTTTGTAGGTGTATGCATGTAGTGTATATGTATATGGGTGTATGTATATAGTATATATGTATGTGGGTATGGTACATGTATGTATGTATTACATGTATAAGTGATGATGTATGTGTCTTGTATATGTGTATGTACCTGTGTGTGTACAAGCAATAGAATTTCAGGGATTTTATTTATTCTTTTGACTATTCAATTAGAAAATAAAGTCTGTGTACTTTGAAAGGGACAGACATATAAATTGAGTAAGTGGGAGGGAATCTGCACCTGATCATTTAAAAGGTCACTAAACTGGGTGTGGTGACACAGACATGTAATCTCAGCTGGATGGTGGCACACACCTATAGTCTCAGCTAAACTGGGTGTGGCAGAGCACACCTGTAGTCTCAGCATTTGAGAAGATGTCATGGATCCAGAGCCAGCCTGGGCTAAAAATCAAGATCTTGTCTCATGGATGGGTAGATAGATAGATAGATGATAGATAGATAGATAGATAGATAGATAGATAGATAGATAGATAATTGAAAATCTAGAAAACAGCTGGGCAGTGGTGGCTCACGCCTTTAATCCCAGCACTTGGGAGGCAGAGGCAGGCATTTCTGAGTTTGAGGCCAGCCTGGTCTACATAGTGAGTTCCAGGACAGTCAGGGCTACACAGAGAAACCCTGTCTCAAAAAAAAAAAAAAAAAACAAGGCAAATCACATTTTAACCTTGAGATTACTCTATAGAATCCTTACAAAATCTTTCCAAAAAACCCACTGTGAGTAAAGTGACCCAACTCAGTTCTGACAGCAATTATAATCACATTTATCAGAAACATATTCTGTGGTTTTATTTAAACAATGTTTTATGCATTGTGAATCTGAATATATTTCTTTCATGTTGATCTTAATCAGCAGATACAGCTATTCTGGATAGTTGACAATGATAGCATATATGTTGTTTTGTGGTTGTTTTATGGCTTTTGTCTTGATAGTCTATCTGTGGACTAAGGAACAAGGAAATAATTATCATGTCAGTTCTATGGCCGAGGAATAAGTGGCTTACGTAAGAAATGCTCAGCAGGACTAAGGTTGTAGCTCGTAACAGAAAGCTTATCATGAATGTGCAAGCCCTAGGACTCAAGCCGACAACAGCAAAGCAAGAAAGCAAAGTGAACTACAAACAAGTAAGAATCACAGACAGTTTGCTCAGAGCAAAACAAATGCTCTGCGCTGCTTGCCATTCCACGAGACTGATGCTAAAACAGGTGAGTGAACTGAGGTAGCGTTGCATAAAGTTTAATTTTAAATCTGGGGTTGTTGGTGCACACACCATATGCCATGGTAGGTGCTAGGTATGGAAGGTTCACTTGTCATGATTGCAGGCTGATAAGATGACTGACATTAAATGAACTAGCTTTCTTGCATCTATTCCAGAACACCAGTGTGTCTTCAGTCAGACTGTCCTACCCTCAGATAGCCATACAGCTACCTCCTCATGGTCCTTATTCTTCACTTGGAGGCCATCTTTTCAATAGAAAGATATGTAAATATAAAACCAGAAAAGGACTGTTCTGGTTTGAGGGCAGGATGAAAGCATTTTAAAAATTCATTCAGAAAAGAAATCATCAAGGAAGTCATCGAGAAAACAGCAAACAAGGTGCCAGGACCAAGATGATGAGTATCAAAAGTGGGAGGGAAAAAAAAGCAATAAAACTCATGAATCGGTATACACAGGGCCATGGATGTTCACAAATTACACTGTAGTGTGTGTGTGTGTGTGCGCGCGCACGCGCAC
>JADRCG010000008.1:16562420-16575101 GCA_019844195.1 Rhabdomys dilectus
TCTCTCTCTCTCTCTCTCTCTCTCTCTCTCTCTCTCTCTCTCTCTCTTTCTCTCTCAACAAACAGGCAAACATAGAAAACAAACAAACTAGTTTTTTTTTTTTACAAAAAAGCATAAGAAACCCACATGCACATACACACAAAACCCCTCCCCCAAAAGAAACCCCACAAAACAAGAATCTGTACCATACAAACAAGACTGGTAAGACAAAAATATGACCAAATGAAGTGATCAGACAAAAAAAAAATCTATAAAAAGTTCACTTAGTTTGTTTTGCATTGGTCATCTAGTCACAGGCCTATCCTTCAGTATGGTAACATGCTCCATGAGACTTAATTGGTGAAAACTAACTTTTCCTTTGTAAGCAATTGTCAGTTGGGGATACCCTCTTGGTTAGGGATGGAACTTCATGTCCACTTCTCCATCTCAGCACTGGGACCCTGTCTGGCTTGAGCCTATTCATAACCACAGTCTCTGTGAGTTCATATGTGAGTATGAGTAGTCTTGTCATATCTGAAAACATGTTTTCCTTAAGATCAGCTTTCCTTTCTGTTTCTTACAGTCTTCCTGACTTTCTATCTCCCTAACCCTGAGTCTAGAGGTTTGATGAAGACATCCCATTTAGTATGAAGCATCCCAAAAATCCTCCAGTCTTTACACATTGTCAGTTGTGGGTCTCGGTGTTAGTTTCCATCTATTGCAAGAATTTCTCTTATGATGGCTGAGTGAGACTCAGATCTATGGCTATCACAGAATGTTGTTAGGAGTTATTTTATTGCTATGTAGCGGATTTTTCCTTTGATGAGTGACTCTTCCTCCGATAAAGCAATCTTAGTCACTGCTATGTCCTCACATGATGAAGAAACACCATGACCTTGGCAATTTTTTTTAAAGTCAGGTTTCGCTGTGTAGTTCTGGCTGTCATAGAACTTGCTCTGTAGACCAGGCTTGATTCAAACTCAGAGATCCTTCTGCCTCTGCCTCCCAAGTGCTGAGATTAAAGGTGTGCCACTACCACCCAGCTGACCATGGCAACTCTTATAAGAGAAAGCATTTAATTTGGTGCTTGCTTATAAATTCAGAGGTTTAGTCCATTATGATCACAACAAGGAGCATGACATGCAGTCAAACATGGTGTGGAAAAGGAAGTTGAGAGATACACCCTGATCCATGAGCAGAGAGAGAGAGAGTAACACTGGGCCTGACTTGGGCTTTTGAAACCTCAAAGCCTACCCACAATGACACACTTTCTCCAACAAGGTCACACCCACTCCAAAAAGGCCACACCTTCTAATCCTTCTCAAAGAGTGTCACTTTCTGATGACTAGGAATTTCAATTATATGATTCTATATAGGCCAATCTTATTCAAATCACTACGAATACATAGTGTCCTTCCCTATCTCTTCTGATTAGTTGTGGTTTGAAGTCTATTTTGTCAGATATTAAAAAGACTACACTTGCTTGCTTCTTGGGTCCATTTGCTTGGCATAACTTTTTTTTTTTTTAATCTATTCACCCTGAAGTAATGTCTATCCTTGATGGTTTGGTGCAACTCTTGGATTCAGCCCAAAGATGAGTCCTGTTTTCTAACTCAATCTGTTAGTCTGTGTCTTCTCAACATGAAATTAAGACTATCAGTATTGAATATTAATATCAGTGAGCAGTGGTTTATTGACTCCTGCTATTTTGTTGTTGTGGTTGGGGCTTCCCTCTCTTTTGACTTACTATTCTGAGACCATTTCTTATGTTTTCTTGAGTGTGGTTAGCCTCTTCAAACTGAAGTTTCCTTCTAATGCCCCCTGTAGAACTGGATTTATAGATAGTTACTCCTTAAATTTGATTTTTATTGAGAAATCTTTTCTTTTTCTGTCTATTGCAATTGATAGTTTTGTGGGGTATGGTAGTCTGGGATGGCATCTGTACTTTCTTAGGATTTGTTCAACTTCTATCTTGGCCCTTCTATAAAAGCAGAGAAGGCTGAAAGGGCCTGTGGGAAAGAGCTGAGGGAATCCTATCCATACCAAGATTAGGGGTCCCCAGAGAGTTGAAAATAGGGTAAGAAGAAGCATTCCAGCAAGTAGGTTGAGGTAAGAATACATATACATATGCATATATGTGTATATATGTATATATATATGTATGTATATGAGAGAGACAGAGACAGAAACAGAGACAGAGAGGAAGAGAGGAATAAAAGCTCTAGGAGGACCCTGGGGGCTGTATCAAGACTTCAGGTCTACAGTGTATAGAGTCGAGGTAAGAGGAGAGATAAGCAGTTTGCTTCAGAGCTAAGAGTAAGATGTCAAGATTGTAATGGCGCACAGGAATAACAGTGTGATCCACCTACCTGAGTTCCAGCTCCATGTGGCCACTGACAAAGGAATGGGAGTGGGCTGGAAGAGAGACTGAGGGTATGCACAGGGTGATGGCGTGACTTTTAAAACACTCAACACTGTACAACTTGTTATACCTAGTCAGACTAGATCCAGAACATTGATTACCTTTGAAAAGGATACATAGTAATAGAGTTAACAAGCAGCACACAGAGAGGTCAATGAGATGAATCATATCATTGATTCTTGAAGGATTGCATGCATGGCAAATGCAGCATTAAACACTGTGCACCCAGATGTCTGTGATGCTCTCTGTAATGTAACTGGCCTGAGGTCATGCTGCCCCTCCAAAAGGAAGAGCTACCCCTGACTACAGGTAGTGAGGGAATGAAGAAAGGCCAGACATACAGACACACATATGGGAAAGCTAGGGACAGGTTGTATGGCTTGTGCTTTGATGGAGCTCAACCAATGCCACCGTGACCATGAATTTCTTATTATGTATAGTGTGAGGGAGGGAGATGCTAGCTACTCATGGTATGAGATGTCTTCAGGCAAGCAGTGGTGGGCTGCAAACATCTTGGAAGAGGCTGTAGTTGCTAAAGTTTTACACGTTGATCCATCATTCATTAATAGGTGTACTTATACCAGAGGAAAAGAGGCTTTGCCTTTCTGAGACTGGACCAAAGTTTAACAGTTTCCCATAGGTCCAAGGTCTTGGGGTTTTCAACATGACTGTGTTCATATCAACACTACAAATTCACCCAAGACTACACTCACTAAGGGCAGCCTCCTCTCCAAAAATCTGTAGTGTGTGTGTGAGAGAGAGAAAGAGAGTATGTGAGTGTGTGTGTGTGTGTGTGTGCATGTGTGTGAGAGAGAAAAAATAAAGAGTGTGTGAGTGTGTATGTGTGTGTGTGTGTGTGTGTGTGCACGCACGTGGCATATACATGTGTGTGCATGTGCAGGCACCCATGTATGTGCATGGAAAGACAAGAGGAGACATCAGTGGTCCTGGTGCATTGTTCTAATGTTGCACACTAAAACTGAGTGACCCATGGTGATTCCACAGTGTGAGCCTTAGTTTTCCAGCTGCACCATCTTTTGCAGATGGGCTCATTGACACTTGAAGCTGAAGCAAGAAAACAGCAAGTTCAAGGCCCACCTGGACGCAGTGCTAGCTCCAGGACTCCTGGGGGCAACTTACTGAGAAACCATCTTAAAGTAAAACATCTGAAGGGAGCTCGAGATCTTGCTCCATTGAAGGATGCTTGGCAAGCATGTGTGCAGCCCTGGGTTCGTTCCCCGGCACCGACAGAAATGAAGAAATAGGCGTTTGTGATAGAAAGCAGGAGAGGAAAAGTGGGTGAGACCCAAATGCCCAATCCTACCAATTTTCCTGATTCTACACACAAGCCCAATCACTTGTAACACCCTTTAATTATCCACTAAAACAGTCATTTTCAAGTTCAAAGCATGTAAAACCGACTAGAGCCTGTGTTTGGGTCAGTGATTGACAGTAGCCTTCAGGAGGTGGCACCCAGAGTTGCTCAGCTACCGCTCCTTCTGCATGCCTTTGTAATTTGAATGCCTGAATTCAAGTTCTGTGAGCACCGCTTGTCCATTAGGGATGTGTGATTCTCCAGTGGCCATGAGTGCATAACTGCTGTCTAAGGGGGTATGTGCTGAGGTCACTAGCTAGTGGTGTATTTCAGCATGTCCACAAACACAGGAACTCCAGCACAATTCTAATTTGTAAGATTGGAAGGAAGACTTGCCAGTGTGACTTGCTCATGAGAAGAAACTCACACTGCGGTGAAGCATTTGAAAGATTGTCTGTTTCCCTATCTCACTCTTTGGAGTCTCTGCTTTTGTTGTCCTCAAAAATGTTCCTCCTTCATTCACTGAAGGGTTTTGGTTTTGACTTGTGGCAGGTACTGAGTTGTTGCAAGCATCGCGGGCTAATTAAACCTCCCTGGAAAGTGACAATGAGAACTATGGCAATGGCTCATCTGGTAGAGTACTTGCCTGGTATTCATGAGACCCTGCATCAGATACCCAGTGTATTAGTGCAGAGCTGTCATCCTAGCACTCAGGAGACAGAGACAGACCAGAGGTGGATAGGAAGTTTATAGCCAGCCTTAGCTGCATGAGCACCCGGTCAACCCCTTATTCCTGAGTACAGGGAATGTTCAAGGTCAACCTGGACTATGTGAGACTCTGTCTATGTGAAAAGCACTGTGCTGGACCCAAAGGCTGGCAGCACCAGCCTGGCTGGATGTAATTAAGGATGGAGCAGAAGAGGGAACTGTCTTCCTGAACCAATCACTCTGCAAGAACAGTTTAGGACTCTGCCCTAAAGATTCAAATCTGCCTTCTAATGAAAGGAACATAAAAGAGATTAACCTTTCTGCTCAGTAACTACAGGCCACTCGGTATTAGTTGGCACATATCGCTGGCATGGAGCAGAGATAATGAAAACCACCCTCAAGGGTATGGTTTTTTTCTTTTTTTTTTTTTTTTTTTTTTGAAAGATTGATTAAATTAAGAACCCATTAAATAATCTTTTACTGCTCCTAGGGTCTCATACAGAATCTACAGAAACTGAAAATCATGGAGAATGTTCTTTTTAGTTCTATAGTAACTTAGAGAGAGATAGAGAGGAAGTAGACAACTTTAAAAGAAAAAACCCCAACATCCTAGCAATTTTGTGTATGGAGCAAAATGTCTAACATAAAAGTGGCCCTTGTTTTCTGAAGCTTTGGAATAAAATGTTTTAGAAAAATGTTCATTCCTGCTATGCTCATCTCTTGAAGGAAATCGGTTTGTGTTTGGGGATTTTGAAGAATTAGAAGGTTTGGGGTTTTGTGGGTTTTTTGGTTTTTGGGGGTTTTTTGTTTGTTTTTTAGGAGGTTTTTTTTGTTATTAATAGTTGAATTTTAACGAGCTAGGAATTCAATTATTCTAATAGCCCCTATGTTTAGAATTGGCAATATCTGCCAGCTACTTCGGGTTAGCCAAGAATTATTCTGTTTTCCTTCCCAAACTGTGCTTTTTCTCAAGTCACTAACACACAAATGAGGTTAATAGCCTTGTCCTGCTGAAGTCAGTGGAAGCTTTTCTTGTCAGGTGCCACAACACATTGTGTCATTAGGCAGCTTGGTAGACGCCCACCTCTTGGCCCACTTGCCCCATCAGCCAATTTCAGAAGCCCTCCAGAGCCTATGTGATAGAAACGCCATCCTGACATTAAATTCTCTAGGCAGTTCCCCTCGGATGCTCATCCTTTCCAATGCTCTTTCGCTGACTTTGTTGTGAGCCCAGGAGAATAAAACGGAAATGATCCGTTTTCAGCCTTGGTATTCCCCTAAAGCCTATGAATATGGTCTCTTCAGTTCCAAAAATTGTTGAGAACAGGATTCAGTCCCTGGTCCTGCCTAAAGTCCCCATCAGAAGCTTGACAAGGAGAGAGGAAAAAAAATGGCTTTCTCCCTCTTGGTAATTCCTCTCCCATATGCGCTGTATCTCAACCCACTTAGGCATTGTTGTTGTGTCAGTCGTTTGGACCACTAGGAAGATCAATCAAGGGATCTCCCATTTCTCTGCAAGAAAACAAATGACTTCTTAATGCTGGCTGACACCGCCATGGTCTGGCACTGCGAGCATGCACACATCTTGTAAAGCAAAACTCTGGGAAGACTCAGAGAGCGTCTTTCCCAATGACCAAGTAAGCAAGGATTCTTTACTCCCTCTTTTTTTCTTTTATTTGCATATGGACACTCACATTTTTGTTTGGGGGCATGTCAAGTAGCAGATTAAAAGGCAATTTTCACACAAAAGCTGCAGAGAAACATGATGTTATTCCCTGGCAGTCATTTGATTGTTCTTCACGGTGGAGGCAGCCACACACACGGCTCCACCTTCCCTCGTGCAGCCCCCTGCTCACTGTTCTTATCTGTAACTGGGACGATGCACCGCTCTCTCTTTTCTCTTTCTTGGGGGTTTGTGCCGTTTCTTGATGTTTGTGACAGGCCACGATAGGGGGAAAGCTTTTATCACCGTGGGGCTTGGAGGCCTCCGTAAATTGAAAATTGCAAATGAAATCCACTGAGCTTGAATTCATCAGCTATTATGTCAGATGACCTTTGCCAGCTGCTGATAAAAATGAGAGAATGTTAGCTCTGATCCAATTTTCAGCACTAACCATTCCTTTTCAAATCCATTCACAGTCAGGCAGCAGACACACGGCAAGTGCAAATGATAGGGTTTCCAGAGATGCCATTGTGTTGCAGATTAAGAGTTTTCTGCCCCTATTTCGAGAGGTCGGCCCTCAGGCCCCTGTCTGTATCTACCTATTGTCCAATCAGTTTCAATATCTGCTTCAGAGGACATGTTAGCCATCCTTACAGATAAGTGCTTACAGGAGAGAATGTTGGACTTAATAGTTTTGCTTGGGAAGCACCAAGGGTCACAGTGTAGCAATATTGACTGGCACATGTTAGTTTAATCTGACATTCGGAAGAATGGAACACGAGATTCTTTCAGAGTTGCTGATCTCTAGGTGATCTTTTGTTACCAGCTCTGGTTTTATAAAATTTATTTTTGCACAATGCTTTATATTCATGAGTCAGAGAAATTCTAAATGTCTATCGTAGTCAAGGAAAGAGTCTAACCTTGTCTAACAGTGTAGGGAGCCCAAATTACGAAATAGGGGAAATGACCGTAATGCAGGTTGTTCTTACAATCTGGTTAAAGATATTTACCATCAGTAGTATTTTAAGCTGAAGTAAATAATTGCCCCAATAAATAGAGGAAATGAATCATGTTTGTGACTTTAGTGAGATAGCGTGAAGCAGAGGAATACCAGGTGGTCAAACCATGTCCATGGAACACAGGACCCCTCTGGAAATAAGACAACCAAAATTAATTGTTTCTGCCTTCATCTGATTGTACTCAGTAGGGAAAAAACTTTCTCCTATGAAAATTCAGGAACTCACGGCAGAGGTAGTCCCAAATAAAAGCCAAGTCAGGAAACACTAAGGGACTGAGACCCTGTCTCCCTAAAAGTGTTCTAAAAAAAACAAACAAACAAAACAAAACAAAAACAAAACAAACAAAAAAAAAACCTAATAAACTGAACCATATAAAATCTATATTTCTTTTGTTTTGCATCATATTTTTTTTGCTCCAACCATTTTATTGGTAAACATTACACAGAAATAGCCATTTGTGTGTTTGTGTGCATAGTGGTGCCTTTGACCCAGGAGCCGTGGCATTGTGGAAATGCAAAGATTCTGAAAGAACCAATTCTTACCAGCCCCTAAGTGGGAAGAATCCAACTCCTCACTTGCCTTCAACAAAACAAAATATGAGAGGTGTGTATGTGCATTGTGCATGTGTGTGTGTGTGTGTGTGTGTGTGCAAGTACACACTTGTGCTCTTGGGATATATAAGGATGCCTAACAGTGGAGTTCAAATAATCCCATATGCACACTCAGAGTCAGTTCTTGTAGAATAATGTCTTGACAGACTGCATTTATTATTATCAGAAGTAGCACCTAGACCATGACATCCCAACCAAACAGTAGGCTCCAGGCTAGATTTGATTTACCCAGAAGAGGCAATTCTGGGTGTCCTTAAGCCACAGGTACCCATTTAAAATTCATATCCATGAAGGAAAACCTGATGCATGGCTTCCTGTCGCGCCCAACTTGTCCAGCAAGCAGACACAACATGCTTGGATTCTTCTCATCAGCCTTTATTGCAGGAACTAATAATAATACTATGGAGGACCCCGTGCAGCCGGAGGGTGCTGCTTATATAGAGGAGCAGATGCTGCCAATGTAAGGACTGGCTAAGGCTACAGTACCTCGTTAGCATATGCCCACTCGGGAGGGGCACACACCAGAATCATGCAGACGCATGTGCAGAATACCTGTTTACCAGAAAAATCTGAAGAGGCAGGCAGGCAGTCGGCGCCATCTTCTAATGTCGGCTACCGACAGCTTCCCAGCCTTAGTAGACATTTGGCCATCTGAAGCCCAGGTCAGTAAAAACACTACTTCAGCTCTAGTTGGATGAGTCAAATCTCTCTAGTGATATCATAGACAGTGGCTTTTACCAATACACTGAAGTCTGCCTCAGTCTACCAGTTGCACGATCATGCATGGCCATCTATATTCGAGTGACAGAATTTGTTTCTGGGATACACATTCTGACTTCCCTTTAAGCCCTGCTAGGGCTGCCACAATTCCTAAAGGCAAAGACACCAGCAGTTTAATCATGAGCCTGGTCTTTGGTTCTTCAACTACATAGGACCCAAGTCACCCACCTTGTACCTGGTCAGCTAACAGGTCTCTGTGAGAAGAAACAGCAGAATCCACTGTTGGTTATGCCCTAGGACCTGGCTTTCTGCCACCTCGATCTGCATGCTCCGACTGAAGAGGAAATTAGACTGACCTGCTAAATCTTACGTCTTCATTATTGACTGTATCATGAACTCACTGTGACAACAGAGCCAAACGTGCCTGAGAGACATTGATCCCTCTGTGGGCCTGGATTCCAGTTTGGACTTGAAGAGGAAGCACATGGATACATTGTTATGTCTAGAATTTTGTCAGGGGGCTCAAACAGCTCTGAATAATTCTATTCTTTCTCCCTGACTTTTCTCCATGTCACTTCCTCTTCAGTACCTCTATTCCAAAGCATTACAGAATTTTCTGTTAGGATGGGAATGATCTATTTTGTCCCAGCCATTAAGGAACTGAACTTTTTATTTAATTTTAACTAATTTAAACTTAAATAAGTAATGGCTACCTACTGGGTGGAGTAGCAACTAAAATTTTCTTCTTCCTGCAATATTATCAACACTTTTTTACCTGCTATGGAAGACTCCATTTTAAGCACTATTTTTATGGAGTGATGTGTGTGTGTGCTTATGTGTGGGTGAGTTCACAAACATGAATATAGGGATATGTGTGGCAATCATAGGACAATCTTGAGCTGGTCCTCAGGTTGGACTGGGATAAGGGATAAGATGTCTCTTGTTGATCTAGAAATGGGCCAAGTTGACCACATTTGTCAGTCAGCAAACTTTGATTTCCAAGGCTACCACTAAGTCTTTCAGAAGTTCTGGGGATTTGAACCCAAGTCTTCAAGCTTGTGAGGCAAGTGTTGTATTCTCTGAGCTATGTTCCTACCTTCGGTTTAAACAGTGCCTTTTATGAATATCAGGATGCCTTTTATCATACTCTGCCTAGTATGTGTGTCTCCTCTACTAATCTAGAGCCTGCTTTGGGGTGGGTCCTGTGCCTACCCAGTGATGAACTGTGTCTAACACATTGGAGGAGTTGAACTGAGTGGCAGACCTTTTAGGAAAAGATGTCCATGGTACTCATTCTGTTACATGTAATGAGGAGTTCTGATGTTGCACACCTTTTCTTAAAAATGAATTTACAGGGGCTGGAGAGATGGCTCAGTGGTTAAGAGCACTGACTGAACTTCCGGAGGTCCTGAGTTCCCAGCAACCACATGGTGGTTCTCAACCATCTGTAATGGGGGATTGGATGCCTTCTTCTGGTGTGTCTGAAGACAGTGACAGTGCTCACATACATAAAATAAATAAATCTTTTCAAAACATGAATTTAGAAAAGTCCCATTATATTTTCCTCCTAAGCCTGCAAGGATACTAAAGATAAAAACGTAGGCAAATAACTATATTTTCTCCTTCTGAAGAAAAGAAACTTGGAGACACAGATTCCCCATCTGCCTAGAGAAGAGCATAGGTCTATACCTGAAGGGAGAACTCAGTGAATACTTCCTTAACAATTAGTCAGCAAAACTGAGAATGATTAAGCAATGGTGGCACGTGCCTATAATCCCAGCACTCTGGAAATGGAGGCAGGAGAACAGAAGTTCAAGGCCATCCTCAATGAAAAAGTGAGCTTCAGGCTAGTCTGGATATGTGATATCTAAGGGGTGGGGTGGTGGGTAGGCAGAGAGAGAGAGAGAGAATCCAACTTCCAAGGTATGTGGCTACTGTGACTCAGCACTCCCCTCCTGGGTCTCTGTCATCTTCACTCCTGGGGGCCCAGCTAGAACAGAGCCTCCAGGGTGTTGCTTCTCCTTCTGTTTCTGAATTTCCTGAGACCGAGTAAGGTAACCTTGACCACTCTTGAAGAGCTGAGGAATATATGAAATCTCCTGAAAGAAGGATGTGATTGAAACTAATGGAGAGCAGGGGAAGAACAGGTGTACATAAAGCAAACCATGGCCCAAGAGAGATAGATGGCCAGCCCTGGAAATGATTGACCTGACTTGATTAATATTTAGCCAGTACAGAGCCCAAAGTGACCTGTAGTGAGTCTGTGTGTTTAAAGAGGCTAGTCACTTCCTAGCACAGGGGAAATCAAACCCAGCTCTTGGCTGGTAAAGCTGGCAAGCAGCACATTAGGAGAACACGGACCTTCCCAGGACAACCCCCTTGCCCACCCTACACACACACACACACACACACACACACACACACACACACACACACACGCTACTCTGCACAAGGCTCAGAAGCCATCTTCTTTATCTTATAGGACTTCTTTGCCCTGAGACCACAGATTGTAAAAATCATTTAAACTCGTGACTAAAACCATTTGTGACATTTTTCCCTTTCGTTGGGGGTGGGAAGTGGGGTGGGGGGAGCATAGGTTAAAAAATAAGATGCCCAAAACACATTTTTTTTCCTCTCCTGAGTGCCCAGCTCTTACCATGTCAATGTAATAGACTGGCAAATGAAGTTGTTTTGCTTTGTTTTCCTCTGCTGGTGGGACTCCCTAGATGACTAGAAGCGTCTACTAAAGAATCATAAATCATCTCCCAGAAGCTGCTAGAGCCCCGAGGTCTATGAGTCCTCAGTCACAGATGCTGTCTCCACAGCCATGAAAACACCATGGCTATTCTTCCGTGTTCCTTTAGCCCATGCTACTATCTCTTTGCCCTCACTTACAGGTATGACTGTATTTGTCATCAACCCTGAGCAGGAAGTATTGATATCTATTGCTCATTTCTTTAAATCTGCTTCATTCCTTAAGAAGGATTTCAGGCTGATCCCTAGAAATTGACAACATGTCAGCATAAGCCTTGCTAATCACCCCTGGCTCCCTGGCAGCCACCCCCTGCAGCTCTTGGGCTCTAGCCCAGCCTCCAGCTGCCTCCTGCAGACCCAGCTCCCCTAGGCAGAGCTGCTGCCTGGATCGCTGATTGCTGGCCCCAAAGATGCTTCCTTCCAGCACCCAGATTCCCTATAACCAGATTTCCTACATGACAGTCTGTTCCACGGAACATATGATCAAATTCTCTTTTGTCAACTCTCTTAGGGAAAGAGAAAACACCCGGCCACATCACATTTCACGGTCACTTGCTGCTCAGAGAAAAAAAAAAAAAAAGTAACTAATAGCATGCAATTCATGAAAATGATGATGATTGTGACTTTCTTGTGGGAAGTGTTTATCCAAAAATTTCAGAGTCCTCCTCAGTGTTGATGCCAAAAGACTGAAGAGGGCTTGCTCATTGTGGGTGGGGTTTTTTGTTTAGTTGGTTTGGTTTAGTTTTGTAGTGGTGCTTTGCTTTTTTTGTAGCAATTTACTTTAGCGCAGGCAGTCTCCTTGCTCTCACCTGTAAATAATACAACGATATTTATGTCCAGCCCTAGTTGGAACTAATGGATGCCTGTGCTGTCAATCACACGTTGCCAGAGAATCCCCCAACACCCGTACTTGCCTTGGAGGCTAAGTTGCTTAGAATGTAGAGAATGTGGCTATGTGTAGAGCTATGTTAAGAAGGTGGAGTCTAATACTATTGTGGGAATGTCTACAGGTCTATAACAATGTTTCATTCTTTTGACTAGTGCCTTTATTCAAATTCTCCTGGCCTTTGAGTCGTAAGATCCCCAAAACACAGACTCATTGTTCCAGTGCTTATCTGTACCTTCACTTTCCCTGAATACTGTGGGCTAAACAATGTCTTCCAGACCCAGCCTGGCAGCTGCATATGTGAACTCACAGCAGTTGTGACAGCAAGCATGCACAAGACCTGTGCAAGCCCAAGCCAGGAAAAAAAAAATCCCAGTAGATTGGGAAGTGGGCAAGAAGTCTCACCCAGTAGCTGAGGATTTATTGGCAATTGATTACTGCTGGAAGAGAAAAAAATCAGTTTTCTTTAAAGGTGTGAGCCGGGGCAGGTTGACCACTCTTCATGGGATCCAAAGGATAGAATAACTGGACTTAATGGATGAAGAAGAGGAAGAAGAAGAAGGAGAAGGAGAAGGAGAAGGAGAAGGAGAAGGAGAAGGAGAAG
>JADRCG010000008.1:16575111-16600425 GCA_019844195.1 Rhabdomys dilectus
AGAAGAAGAAGAAGAAGAAGAAGAAGAAGAAGAAGAAGAAGAAGAAGAAGAAGAAGAAGAAGAAGAAGAAGAAGAAGAAGAAGAAGAAGAAGAAGAAGAAGAAAACGACGACACAAAGTTGGATAGTGTCATAGTTACTTTTCTATGACCAGGACAAAACACCGTGACCAAGGCAACTTACAAAAGACAGCATTTAAAGGGGAGCTTAAGGTTCCAGAGAGTGAATCTATGACCATCATGGCATGGAGCATGGTAACAGGCATGGCGTTGGAGCAGTAGCTGAAAGCTTACATCTGACCCACCAGCACAAGGCAGAGAGATGTAACTGGGAATGACGTGGTCCTTAGAAATCTTACTTCCTCCCCACATCCCTCTCCATTCCCACAGTGACACACACACACACACACACACACACACACACACATCCTCCAAACAAGGCCACACCTCCTAATCTTTCCCAGTTCCACCAACTGAAGACCAAATATTCAAATATATGGGGGTCATTCTCATTCAAACTATCACAAACGGGTAGGGAAGTCAGGGTAGCTCTGGGAGGAGTTGTTGGGGGATGAACATATGGCAAAAAATTCTTAATGAATTAATAAAATGTTTTTTAAAGAAACATTCTGGGCTGGGCGGTGGTGGCGCACGCCTTTAATCCCAGCACTTGGGAGGCAGAGGCAGGTGGATTTCTGAGTTCGAGGCTAGCCTGGTCTACCAAGTGAGTTCCAGGACAGCCAGGGCTACACAGAGAAACCCTGTCTTGAAAAAACCAAAAAAAAAAAAAAAAAAAAAAAGGAAAAGAAACATTCTGAAGATAAATAAAGCCTAATCAATCATAATAACAAACATTTAGAATAATTTGTAAAAGAAATTACTTTTATAAATACTTTTATTATTTTTTGGAGAATTTCATACAATATATTTTGATCATATTTGCCTGTCACTCCTTCCTCTAATACCCACTCCTTCTTAATGTCCCCCAACCTTGTGTCCCTTTTGTTCCTTTGCTTTTTATTATAATTTATTTAATATTTTATTTTTTATATTTTAATATATTTTTATATTTTAATATTTTATTTTATATTTTATTTTTTATATTTTTTTATTTTTTTTTTATGTGAGAGTGTCAGATTCCCTGGAACTGGAGTTACAGACAGTTATGAGCTGCCACATGGGTACTGGGAATTGAACCCAGGTCCTCTGGAAGAGCAACCAGTGCTTTTAACTGCTGAGCCATCTCTCCAGCCCCGTTTTTTTTTTTTTAATAATTTTTGTTTGCCTTCATTTCCCCCCTTCTTATTTCTTAATAATACATCAACTCTAGTGTATGCAGCCCTGTATTCATGGGTGTAGTAGGGCCATCCACTGGACACAGATGCTCCACCTGGAGCTACACCCTTAACGAAAACTGACTTCTCTCCTTCAGAAGCTGTCAATTGTCAATAGCTCCACAGCTAAAGGTAGGGGCCTATAACCCCCTCATTTGCTCTGCTAGAATGTGGACTCACTTGATTTCCTGCAAGTCTTCTGATGGCCACTGTGAGTTCATGAATGCAGAGATCCTGTCATCCAGAAGACATGGTTGCAGTCCAGTTGCCTCTGAGCTCTCACTTACAGTCTTCCCACCACCACCACTTTCATGATGTGAGCTCTGGGAACTAGGGTGAGATACAGATGTCCTAATTGTGGATGGACACTCCTTGCACCACTCATGAGTTTCTGTGTTAGCCACATACTACTCTGATGAAGGCAGAGAGCTACACTATCTGTGGGTGGGCAGAGATGGCATTAGAGGGCAGTCACACAGAAAGTCTTATCATTCAACAGTAACTTCCCACTTCCCTTTCTCCAGCATTTAGTGATTTCTCTGTTCTACTTCATATTCCTGTGGATTTGTCTATTCTAGATTTTTTGTCTATGTGGAATCATACAATATTTGTTTTTACATATCTTGCTTTCTTTATGAAACATGGACAAGAGAGCTTTATCCCTCTTCATAAGCGAGTGATATTTTTGGTCCACAGGGACCACATTTTGATCATCTGTTCATCTATTAGAGGTACTTGACTTGTAAGCCTTTGGCCATTGTGAGCTCTGCTGCTGTGCAGTTTCACACACGAGAACACATCTGGCAATATTTACAAGGATTAGGAGTGGGATAGCTGGGTTGCATGGGAATTCTGTGCTTGGCCTGTTGATGAACCTTCAAACTAGTTTTCCCAGTGGCTCTATCACGTCATGGTCTCGTCTTTTGTGCATGCTTCCACTCACGTTTCCAGAATGGCCTGTGATCTTGGGCTTGTTGCTCATTCACAAGTCATCCTTGAAGACACGTCTCTCTAAGTTCTTTGCCCATTTCTTTTTCAGAGATTTATTTTTATTTTTAGTTACATGTATGTGGGGTAGGGTATGTACATGTGAGTTCAATTACCTGCAAAGGCTAGAAGAAGGCTGGCATTATAGGCACTTTTGAACAGCTATGTGGATACTGGGAACTGGACTTGGGTCCCCTGGAAGAACAGCTTTTAACACTGAGCCGTCTCTCTGGCCCAGCCCAGCTGTTTGGTTTTGGTTATTGAGCTGTCAGGGTTGTATGTATGTTCTGATGTTCAGCTGCTACACGTGTGACAAATATATCTCCCATTCTGTATGTTGTCTTTTTATTTTTTTAGTAAAACCACTTGATTCAGAAAAAGTCCTTAAGTTTAAAGAAAAGTCTAATTCATCTATTTTTTTCTTTTATTGCTCCTGTGTTGTGTGTCATAGCTAAGAATCTATTACAACCTCAACCTCTTGAAATTTTACCCTCTTTCTTTTGTAGTTCTTAGTTTAGTTCTTATGTTTAAGTTGTTGGTTATTTTCAGTTAACTTTTATGTGCGGTGTGAAGAGCCAACCCGTCCTCTTGCACACAGCAACATATGTGCCTCCTTTACTGAGAGACTGATACTTCTCTGTTGACTAAACTTGAACCTTGTTCTAGTTTCATTTCTGATGCTGTTACAGACACCCTGACCAAAAACAGCTTAGGATGTGGAAGGTTTTATTTCAGCTTACAATTCCAGATCACAGTCCATCAATGAAAGGAATCAAAGCAGGAAGTCAAATCAGGAGCTTGAAGGCAGACCTGATTGCTACTCCACACAGTGTTACAAGACCAAGGGATTCACTTCACAGCTAAAGTGGATAGCAGGTTTATACTTACCTAACTTTCTTATATACCTGCTTAGGGATGGAGCCCCTCTAATGATCTTGGCCCTCCTGCATCATTTCACATACATAGCTGGTAAGGACAATGACTCTGTTGAGACCTTCCACCCAGGTAGAAGTTGTGGATGTTGGTGGTTTAAAACTATCCATTGCCACTTGTCAAAACTCAACTGGCTGTAGATATCCCATGTGCTTTCTGGACTCTCAACTGTGCTCCACTGCTATGTGAATCTAGTGGCAAACTACTATTTGGCTATGTCTTTCTGGTATAATTTACTAAATATAACTTAGCTTCTCTTTGGTAATTTAGTGAGAAGTTGAGCCTCTTGACCAACCATGGTACAATTAAGGACCAGCATATTTGAACCTAGGTGTTGGGTCTGCAGTCCTGTACATAGAAACCTTTCCTTAAAACCAGGTTCCTTGTTTAATCAGTGGTGATTTTTAAATCACAGGTTCTGAAGGGGTTAAATATTATCTGACTGGAGGATATACTTGGAAACCCATTTTCTAGAGTGGAATCTTGAAAAATATAAGAGTAGAAATTACAAGTCTTAAATCTGAGTCTCAGGTCCATCACTTCATGCCTTTCCAATCTCATTACCTTTCCTATAAATGGGCTTAGAGGAAAATGAGATAAAGGCAAGGAGTCTGTGTACTTGGATACCCTGATGTCATTGCTCATCTCGTTCTCCTGATGTGGAACAGAGAGGGAAGACTCAGAGTGAACTGGAGACTCAGGCCATTCCAGCATTCAGCCAGCTCCTTTCTATTGCATCAGTCATATAGAGTTCATTTGTTGTGCTTTCTGTTTTCTCAGTCATGGTCCTCCTCAGTGGTCATTATTAGCTTACAAGATTCTCATTTTTTAAACAATAGTGATTTGTTTAGAAGTTTAAAAGGAGTCAGTATAAACTATAATTGACTCGGAAATCCTTCTAAGTATGCACACAGAGGCATTGATCCCAGAGTGTCCTCCAAGGAACGATTACGTAGGAGACCAATGAGGCACCATTCACTATTGAAAATGTATACATCTTGTTTCAACTCAGAAGGCTGATTTCCACATGGATATGGGGGTATATTTTGTAAGCTTAGTGCAATTCCAAAGTTCTAGAGTCAATAGCTCTCAGATCATTTTTCATCTGACAGCTTTCTGAGTTGCAATAAGATGTATACTATATACAATTGTGGGTCCTGAGGGCTCTGTGATCATGGGGACCTGAGTTCAATTCCCAGCACTCATGGAAAAGCTGGGTGCTACAGGACAGTACTGGGGCAGGAGAGCAGAGGCAGGAGGACCAATCAAACTAGTCAAAATGGTGAGCTCCAGATAAAGAGATGCTCTGTCTCAAAATAATAAGATGGAAGGTAGACAAGATGGCCCAGTGGGTGGTAGTGCTGCTGCCAAACTACCAGATGACTTGAGTTCAATCTCTGAGGACCCACATGCTCAGAGAAGAAGGGAGTTTCCTTCTGACCTCCACACGTGTATCACACACACACACACACACACACACACACACCCCAAACAAGTAAATGTCATTAAATTTTTTTAAAAAGGTAGAGAAGGCTCAGATTCATGCTAGATCAACTTTGCCCTGTGACCTCACTACACAGACCCTTATTTCCTTTATCCATAAAATGGTAGCTGTACTGCTCAAACCTTAATAATATGGTGCATAGATCATGAAAATAGAAAATACCTGTAGAACACATGCTAAATGCCCAGGAAAAGAATAAAAAGGAAAAAATGGTCAGCATGCCTTAAAATTGCTGCTTAAAGAATCAGCTCAGACATGCCAGTGTAATCATCCCACAGATGAATCAAATGTGTGAACAAATGCTACTGGGCAATCTGTGACGTGACATTTACCATAAAGCTTCATGTCTATGATAACGGTATTCAGTCCTGGCATTTCGGAGTTGTTGTTCAGTGAGGAAGGATCAGGCATCTCTGTGGCTACTGCTGGGATCTGCTGATGTTTCTGTGTTTGAGGCTTGTATATGGGTCATGAAAGGTAAGGCAAAAGCTAGTGTTCAAAGACAGACACAAAGGGCATAGGAAACAGAAACCCAAGTCAAAGCCACTCTTTTGTTTTAAAATTTTACATCTATTTATTTGTGAGAGTGCACATGCCATGGCATACACAGAGAGGTTACAGAGCAACCCTGGAGGGAGTCATTGTTCTCCATGTAAGCTCAGGGGATGGAAGTCAGTTGTTGCAATTTGATCTGCTAAGCCATCTTGCAGGCCCATGAAGCTGTTCCTCTTACCACAGTCAGTAAAAAGGGAACACATTAACTTGGCCCTTAGTTCAGACAGAAAGAAGGTAACACTCTCATAGTGTCATTCTTGAAAAGGTAACACCGAGAATCATGTAGGCAACACTAAACTGAGCTTCTACAGTGGGGGGCCAGGTAAATCTCAGAAGACCATCCTGAGAGGCTTCATTTAGACTGGTGAGTTAGGAGATCACAAAGGAAGTATAAGCCAATACCACATCACATGTATCTGTTTCTATAGCCATTGCTTCTCTCGTGCCAGAGCATGCTGTGTGCTAGGAAGGGCTCAAACTATGGATACAGCACTTCAGTGTAGTTAGTGACAATTTTTAAGAGAAAATGAAAGAGTCTTTTGTAATCTTAATAGATACTTGGGAAACAAATGGTTAAACAGCTGTCATGACTTAGTAGATTTTTTTATTTTAAATGTGTGTATTTTCTGCTGTGTACTCAGCCACATGCTTGGCTGTGACTAGGCCGTGTCTTCCATGTGTCAGTCACGTAAATTATGCCTGGGCATGGACGTGTGACTCATCTCAAGGCTTTAAGCAGCGCAGCTGTGTGTGGCTGCCTGATGGATCACCCTCATGTTAGAATAGTCATGTTTTCTGAGCTTAGCAATAAGCATTTGGTCCATTTGACCTGTGTCTCTGGGGATGGTTTGTCAAAGTCAATGATACTCAGA
The DNA here is from genome assembly GCA_019844195.1 of Rhabdomys dilectus. Taxonomy (NCBI): domain Eukaryota; kingdom Metazoa; phylum Chordata; class Mammalia; order Rodentia; family Muridae; genus Rhabdomys; species Rhabdomys dilectus. The sequence continues at coordinate 16,581,294 of JADRCG010000008.1, forward strand.
TATGTGAGAGCAATTGTTGCCTTGCTACCTAATCTGTAACCTGGGGCCTCCCTAAAGACTTACAGGGCAAAGCTTAATTGTTGTATAGAAGATTACTTACTTTGTGAATGGATCTGACAAGGTAACCCCAGGATCTGACTGTGTCCTATATGCAAGGTGGACAAACATTATGGAGTATGCCAACAATTTCCCTCCAGTTCCAACATTACAGTTACTCAGAATTAGCTCTAAGAGTCAAGAAAAGCAAGGGCAGCCTGTCCCCGTTTAACCTACTTTTCTTTTATATGCCATGGCACTTTAATGTTCTGCTGTGACATTAATTTGAACTTCAAACCACGATTTATTGTACAAAATAAAGTATAAGATTTTTTCACAAAGCGTCTTCCTGTGCTGTTCTTGGATCTGCCATTGTTGAGTAAATCACAGAACTGTACTCTTGTTAAGGGCTTCACGAATGCAGGAAACTTCAGAGTGGGCTAGAACCCATGTAAAAGAAAAGTTAGCTGTGGGATGCACTTGAAGATCCTGGCACTGAGGAACTAGATACATGCATATCCCCGAGGCTTACTGGCCAGCCACTCTAGCCCAACCTGTGAGCCCCACTCCCCATTCTAGTGGAAGGACCTCTCATAAGACAAGGTAGATTGTGCCTGGAGAATGATACCCAAGGTCCCCTCTGACCTCTACATACATCTGCACACATGTGTATACACACCTGCAGAGAGAGAAAGAGAGAGAGTGGGGGGAAGGGAAGAGGGAGAGAGAGAGAAGGAGAGAGAGAGAGAGAGAGAGAGAGAGAGAGAGAGAGAGAGAGAGAGCTCACAACATCCAAGACATATCTGGGTTTGAAGAGGGCTGGCTTCTTGCAGAAGTAAAATTCCAGCATGCTTAATTTCTTAAAGGATTGTATTTCTCTGTGGGGATTGTATAGACATAAGAATTCTATGCAATTCAGAGAATAGAAGAGACACCCGAAGGGCTCCCATGGTGCGGCGCTCTGTAGCATTGCACCGTGTTCATCCAGAACTCTTCAGAGTCTTAATTCATTTGCTCAGCCCCTGTAGAAATTCATGCCAGAGAAAAGAAGAGGAGGTTGACAGCCAGGGGACAGGATGCCAAACGGCTCATCCTTGGCAGTAGCCTCTGGATGGGGCTGGACTGCCTCCGGGCTTGTTGGCCTGCCGCACTGTTGCCTGTACAGGCAGCTATGTATCTCTGTTCAGGAGTCCAACAACTGTGTGTGTATTTTGGTAAGCTATTATTTCTGGGCCAAGCGTTTTCATGGCATTTTTGCATCTTTTGGCATTAATTCTGTGCTTGCCCACTCCACCTTCCCACCCACTGCAACATTTTAGATTTCTGATTAAAAAACAGCGTACAGAAACAGAAATATATTAAAAGACTCAAGCGGACTTAGCCCTAACAGTACTCTAGACAAGTCATCTTCTTCCAGACAAATTAATAACACATTCAACTCTCTTCTTGCTGTTGTTTAGAGTTTTTTAGGTAGGGTTTTATAGCCCAGGCTGGACTCGGCTGACTTTCTGTTCATTATCCTGCAATCATAAATGTGCAAGGTCATGCCTGGCTCCAAAGATTCCAATCTCAATGTTCAGTTGTTCTTAATTAGTTAGTAAAAACCTAATGTAGAATAATCAGATGGTACTTTAATCACTAGAAGTATAATGAAATTATTGGGTGATTTTAAAATCCAAGACTCTTCCAAAGTTTTCAGAGAAAGAGAATGATTTTACAACCTTACAGAATCTGCCACATGTCAACCAAGCGGGTTGTCAGCATGCTCAGTTCTGTGCAAGGTTCACCCTCAGGACCAATCTGCATTCTGCTCTCCAAAACTATCAACTTGACAGAGCTCGCATGCTCATTCAGCTTTACCTAGGTTTGTTGTTTCCTGTGTTGTCCTCTAACATAAAATGCTGAGATGAAACACCATGACCCAAAAGCAAGTGGCAGAGGAAAGGGTTTATACAGCTTACAGTTCCATAGCACTGTTCACCATTGAAGGAAGTCAGGACAGGAACTCAAAACAGGAAAGGAGCCTGGAGGCAGGGGTTGATGCAGAGAGCACAGAGGGATGCTTCTTACTGGCTTGCTTCCCGTGGTTTGCTCAGCCTGCTTTCTCATAGAACTCAGGACCAGCCCAGGGATGGCACCACCCACAATGGGCTGGGCCCTCTCCCACAACAACTAATTAAGAAAATGCCTTACAGCTGGATATTACAGAGGCATTTTCTTAATTAAGTTTCCTTTCTTTCAGATAACTCTAGTTGTGTTTCAAGTTGACATAAGAGTAGTCATCACACACATATTTCCTAAACCCCAGGGAATGTTAGCTTTTCTGCTTGCTATGTATGTACTACTGAGACTGAACTGTTATCTTTATTCCCTCATTTCATCTATCTATCTGTTGTGGACCATACTCTGCCTGGCTTGGGGGCCAAAATGTCCTGGCCTGCGCTGCTGCTCTGGTCCATGGTTCAAGGTCTCGAAGAATGGAGACAAGACAGAGGTTCTGGAGTCAAGTCTCAAGTCTCCTTTGTTGTCTCTCTTGACTCATATTCTCCCTGACTCAAATTCCCTTTGACTCATATTCTCTCTCATTGACCCTATTACAAGGAAATCTTGGGTATTTTAGGCTTTTGCCACCTGCCTTGTAGGCACGTGTGCCTTGCAGGTGTGGATATGACGTAAGCCTTACAGGCGTGGACAGCACGTGTGCCTTACAGGCATGTATGGCGTGGATAGCACATGCACCGCATGTCTTGTAGGTGTGGATACCACATGCTCCTTGCAGTTGAGGGCACTAAACAGCAAAACAAGCTATGTGGGATAATCAAGATATTTATTAGAGTGTGCTTCAGTTGTTGTAGGCTATTGAAAAGCAAGTCTCTCATCAGGGTATATGGTTCCAGATGGCTGCAAAGTTGATAGCTGCTTTCTAGCCACTTTCTGCTTAAAGTCGGCTCCCAACAGCTATCCATCCATCTATTCATCCATTCATCTATCCATTCATCTACCTATTATCTATTTTCTATCTATTCATCCATCCATCCATCAATCCACCATTTATCTATCTACATCTATCTATCTACCTATCTATCTATCTATCTATCCATCCATTTAGTCATCCATCTATCCACCCACCTATCTATATGTCTATCAATTATATGTCTATCTACCTATCTTTATCTATCTGCCTATCATCTATTTAATCTATCAACATACTTTTATTTTCAGACAAGGTCTCACTAAGAGACCTTGCTCAGGCTGGCCTTGTTGCAATCCTCCTGCCTCAGCCTCCCAAGTTGCTGGGTTGCAGGCCCAGACATCAAGCCTGGCAGTTTTCTTAACACTGGTGTGAAAACTGTTGGGCAGTGGGCTTTTAGCAGGTTGGTCACTTTTGTTCCTTAGGTGGCTAATATGTATGTACATACTAAATACATGCTAAATGGGCAGGGTGAGCTTGCCTGACTTCTGCTGTGTTTTGCTGCTGTCATTTGGTAGTTACCTCAAGTCCATCCATATATATGAGGGCCCTAAACATTTCTCTCAGCAGATTTTGACTATTCACCCAGAACTTTCCAGAACTTTTCTTTAGGAGATTGATGGAAAGACAGGAGGTTCTCTCTAGCTTCTACTGCACCCCACAGTTCAATTTTGTACCTCCAGAAGCCTCCCAGTAGCTCCTTGGGGTGTCACTACTGTGAGGTCTCTCATCTTGATTTTTTTCATTCAGGGATAAATGGACATAATGTTGCTTTAATTTTTGTCTCTGGTTGTACTCTGAGGAAGAAAAAGGGCAAGTGGTTGGTAACTCCCCATGTGAAACAGAAACTTGAGGCAACCTGAACATTGTGTCTAATGACTACATAACTAAGTTGTTACTTGGCACTGCCTGTAGCAGATACCGTCAAGATAGCCCACTGTCTTGTTTCCACATGGTGTTTGCTGACAATGTCTCCACTTACCCAGAAGAAAGCAAAAACTCTGGCAGATTTAAAAGGGTAGCCAGGTTCACATGGAGGTCTTCAGGATCCCAGTCTTAACCTCTCTAGATATATTACAAACATGCAAAGCTACTACAGTGAAGCCAGTGTCTTCTGTTATTACTACTGTCTAAACAAAAAGACTGGGGACAGAGCTCAGTTAATCACATACACAGAGATCTAGGCTCCATGCCCATACCACATAAACTTGGCCAAATGGCATATGCATCTAACTCCAGCACCTGGAAGGTACAGGCAGGAGAAACCAGAGGCCAAGGTCATCCCACCTATATAAATGAGTTTAAGGCTAGCCTGGGCTACATGAGACCCTAATATCACACACACACAACACACATTTTAAGACAAAATGTGTTCCTTCTATCACTCACCCTCTGCTTGCCAACTTGTACAACTTGGCTCTTGGCCAATAGTCACTGAAACAGGTTAGCCCCCTCTTGCCCAGCCTGAACTACTCCCAGAAAACATACAGGCTGGCAAAAGCTTTATATACCTACCTAAACAGAATGGTCTTTTCAACTCTGGACTCTCACTGCTGATGTTTCCAGAACAAACTTAAACATTTAAAAACTAGGTGGTTATCATGCTGTCTATGTTAGTTTAACCTGTGGCTTTTTAAAAAATGAACTTCTTTGTAATTATTGTATATATGTGTAAGTGGGTGTAATGAATGTAGGCATACATACATATATCTACACACACACACACACACACACACACACACACACACAGTACTAGCAGGTGAGTATCAATTAAGCCAAGTGTGGGTTGTTTTCTTATTGTTCTTGTTTCTGTTTGGTTGTTGTTGTTTTTTTTTTCTCCCACACCTGGTGGGTTTAAACCCCTACAGGTCATCCTGTCAAAATACAATGTTAGCTCTGAAATAAAATAAGAGAACAGAAATAAACACAATCCATTAGAACTCCCTGCCAGTGTTGGCAGATTTAAAAAAAAAAAACTGTCTCAGACAGAAATATCAATAACTTTAACGCCTGCGATTTGTTAACGAGGAAGAAAACAAGCAAACTTGCTCTCCGATGACTGTCACTAATATTTATTCGTCCAGTGACTGTTAATCAAACCAAGTTTACAGTCCCGTACAGCACCTGTCACAGGTGCTGATCGCTAATCAGAGATTGCGGCAGTTTATTCTACTGCTGACAACTCGCAATTTTCCACTGAATCAGCTATTTTGTCAGGTGGGAATTATGGCGTACCACATGTGACAAAACACATCACCCTTTCCCCCCTTTTTTTTCCTGATTTTTTTTTTTTGCATTTTTTCAGGCTTCTCTCTCCTGCTTTCTCCCCCCTTTTTAGACAAACAATATCTGGGAACTCAGAAGTAATAAGGCGGAATGCATAATTAATTACCCAGCTTGCTCTAATTAGGGATGAATAAGTTGTGTCCCTCTCACAATCACAAATGTGGTGATGGGTAACACCAGTTTATGCTGTATTAACAGCAAATATGCAATCCTTCTGAGAGCACTTTTGTTGATGAATTTGATGAATGTGACAATAATTAGTGCAGACAGATGAGAGCTAAATTACTACTGACAATGTAATGCTATCCTGCTCGAGGGCCTGGGAACGTGGCAGGGACCTGGGCCTCCGTTCTAATTAATAGTCTTTTTTGTCCTTTTTTTTCTGTTTTTTTTTTCTCTTACCCCTACTGGCAAAAAAATGGGGGGGGGGGGATGCTACCGGTAATTGTTTTCCTCAAAGGCTGCAGGGAGTTATCAGGGTAATAAAGTTAATTAGCAGAACAAACATCTTTTCACTGCCTTACCAGTCTGAGAAAAAGAGGGTAATTCAAGCTGCGGGAAGATATGATGATGGCGTGATAAGAAAGGAGATTTTAAAGAGGAGACCTGCAGAGGGAAGAAAGTTTCCCTGGCTTGATGCATCAAAAGAATTAGATGCCTCCTTTCCAGGTTTCAAAGTTGCTTCTGCAGAAGGCTTCATGGCTATGATTTTGAATTTTGGAAATAAAGTTGGCATGGAATACCCCTGTCTCTTTCTTATAAGTGGTAACAGGCATATCCAACTTCGCCTTCATTTAAATGGCCTTTTGCGAGCGTCTCAAGCAGAGATGAGAACTCAGGCATTTGCCAAGGAGAACATCGGCTGTGTAGTTTGTCCTGTAGAAGTGTTATGCTGTCTGAATATTTAGAAAAAAGTAAGAAATTGCTAAGCAATTTCCATTAAATAGCACTTGTCAATTCTCATGTATAAATTAAGTTTAATCTTAGGACTGGAGACAGCTCATTCGGTAGAGTGCTTTTGTAGCATGCATGAAGCCTGGGTTTGATCCCCATAAAATGGATCCTCGAGGCAAAGTCAGCCCAGCAGTCGGGAAGCAGAGGTAGAAAGATCAATACCTCAAGGACATACTTTGCTACACATACTGAATTTGAGGCCAACCTAGGCTACATGCGACGCTGTCTCAGAAAAAGAATGGTGGTAAAAATATATGCTATTTTAATCTAGGTTTGTAATCTCCAAAATTGCTTTTCCCCCTTTTTCCCCTTTAAAAATTTATTTATTTGTGTGTATTTGGCAGGGGTCAAGTTGTTTTTTTAATTTATTATTTTATTTGTATTGTATTTTGCCTGCGTGAGTGTCCATGTAACGTGTGCCTACACTGTCTGTGTAGATTCTCTGGAGTTTCAGAAGTTGTGAGTCACTGTTTGGGAGCTAGAAATTAAAACTGTTAAACCTCTGGAAGAGTAGCCAGTAGTCTTCACCACTAAGCCATCTCTCCATCCCTTCAAAAGTTATTTTTATTAAGACATTTCAGCATTACCCTTCATGTCTAGTGCAGCGGTTTGGATAAACAAGCACCTGGACCAAAGGAGACCAGTTCAGCCCACATGGACACTACAGCTTTCTTCAACCTGCCCACACACATTACTTGAGCTGAGGAGATGCAAACAGCATCAGTCCACCAGGTATTTTGCAGACTCGCCATGTTAGCTTTCTCCCTGTAAAGTAAGTCTTCAAGACTTTTTAAACATCGAACGCATGAAACAATTGCTTAGCATCAAGTAAAGTGCTCCTGGACAGAAGCCTGAAGCCTTCTAAGACAGCGCCATGAGAAACTGTTCTTGGTATTCTTGGCAATCCATGGCACCACAGGTTCCTCACATGTGCAAGGAAGGATGTTAACTTCTTGTCAGAACAAGTGGATGACTGTTTAGTCCACAGCTAGAACCATAGGAGGAAGTATCGAGTTTTTCCTGTGTTTGACTAGCAGCATGGCACTAGGCTGGCTGTCCAGTTAAGAGCCCTTTATCAGTAGATTTGTGCCTAAATGGGGCCAACCTACTGGCAAACAGCTTTCCTTCCTGTTTCATTAAGGTGCTGTGCCAGAGGCCTCTGCTGACCAGAGCAGAGTGAGGGTGGACAACTGACTTTGAACCAGAAATCAGTCGAGTGAGCTCTTTCTTTGCTCAGTGGCCAACCTCTCTGTCATCTTGCTGATCTTCTGTGCCTTCCCATCCCAATAGTGATAGCGCTGCCATCACTATTGACACAAAAGAAACCTTGTGGGCCTAGAGATGGATCATCAGTTAAGAGTGATTGCTATTAGCAAGGTGAAGTGGTGCACTCCTTTAATCCCAGAACTTGTGAGGCAGAGGTAAGTGGATGTCTGTGAGCTTAAGGCCAACCTGATCTACAGAGTGAATTCCAGTACAGCCAGGGCTACATAGTGAGACCCTGTCTCAAAAGAAACAAACAAAAAAAAAGAGCATTTGCTACTCTTGTAGGGTGTACAAGTTCAGTTCTAAGCACATCAGATGGCTTATAACTGCCTGTAATTCTAGTTCCAGGAGATTCAACTCTTTTCTCTGGCTTCCGAGCAGAGCACACACATACACACACACACACACACACACACACACACACACACACACAAAGTTTTAAAAGACCCCATGTTCCCACTTGGCAGAAACTGTCTCAAGAAACCAAGAAACTGCATCCATCCACTCAATAGAGCACATGTCTCTAGTCAGAGGCTAGAATTGCAGGGTTGACAGGAAGTTTCCGTAACAATGGCTGAAATCAAGCCTTTGAGATTTTCCTAAGTTGATTTATCAGAAAAATTGTCAGGCTAACGACATCCACAAATCCACATAAATCAAGAGACTACAGATACATGTAATTCAGTCTGGTTAATTCCAGTCCATTGCACATGACAATAAGTACATTAAAGTAGAAAAGAAGGTATAACCACATTTGCATAGTTAGGAAACCATGACTCTGGAACTGGGGAAGCCCATGGATTGAGAACCTCATTGTGTAAATATTTTGGTCATTTGATTGATTCATGAGAGAAGACAGCATGTTGTACAGTCTGTTCATTTGGATTCTACTTCTGAAATGAAACTCATCTCTGCATCTAGGAAACAGGATGGAATTACACCCGCAATAATAAACTTGTGCACATATACTGATTTAAAAAAAAAAAAGATGCTATAGAGCTCTCTACTTTTTCTGCAAGATTTTTTAAGACTACAGTTACTTGATATTCCTGAGCAGAATATCATGCAAGGTGGACCTGATTCCCCTAGCTTCCACGATCATACAGAATGATATGACTATACACAAGATTTTTTTTTCAATCTAATATTAGAAGATCGTAATGAGGAATCAAGACTAGAACAAACTTCCTCATGCACTAGGCCAAGTTTCTCAGGGAGAGATGGAAACAAACACACAGAGAGAAATACATTCAATCGTGGTTTGAATTACTATTCTTACCTTTTAAAACTACAAAGCAAAGATTTTAGCATAGAATCAAACATCCTTAATATGAAAACTCTACACCTACAAGATACCGACGGTGCTGGCTGCTTTTATGTCACCTTGACATAAGCTAGAGTCATTTGAGAAGTGGGACTCTCAGTGAAGGAAACGCCACCAGAAGGTTTATTAATTAGAGATTGATGGGTGGGTGTGTAGTCCATTGGGGGCAGGCCCACCCCAAGGCAGTTGATTCTAGGTGAAATAAGAAAAGTATAGTGAGCAAGCTATGTGGACCAATCCGGTAAGCAGCACTACTCCATGGCCTCTGCATCAGTTCCTGCCTCTTGCTTCCTGCCTTTATTTCCTGCCATGACTTCCCCCAGGGATGAAGTTTGACCTGAAAGCCGTAAGATAAAGTAAACCCCTTCCCAAGTTGCTTTTATTCATGATCTTCTACCACAGCAATGAAAACCTTATTTTCAACAGCTTATAACAGTTATTTTGCTGCTATGTGAGCTAACAAATACGTATTTATGTATTTATTTACAGGCGCATATGTGAGTGCATGCATGTGCACTCATGTATGGAGTCCTACAGCAACCTCGGGAGCTGTCACCTTATTTGAACCATGTTTGTAATTAGCTTGGCCTACCCTGATTAGGTGTGGCCTGGAAGTCCTAGGCGTACACCTGAGTCTACCTCCCTAGCCCAGGCTACAAGTGCACACCTCTAGGCCTGGCTTTTTGAATTTGGGCTTTAGGAATCCAACTTAGATCCAAGGGAAGCATTTTTTACTCCCTGACCGGTCTTCCTAGGCCAGTGAGCTAATAAAATTTAATGAGTTTAGTTATCAAAAGAGAAAACCTATGAGAAATCTAATATAAAATTAATTTTTTTTTCCTAGAAATGAACTGGAATTTTTTTGAGAGTCCTTTGAGGCCTGCACGGATATTCCCATCCCTTCTTTCCGAGTCACCACCTACTTCAGTGGAATATAAGGTATTTCTTACGCTTGATTTTTAGCCAAAAGGCAGGTAGTAATCAAGAATTTCCTTGTGGAAAGTGATGTGGTGGTCAACCTAGATGCTTTCCAAGGCTGGTGGAGAATTTGCACTTGCCTGGGTACCCTGACGTGCCAGAAGCCAGTAGGAAACATCTGGTATTCGGAACCTCAAGAGGTTCCCCTCACTGGATGGAGACCAAAATTATGCCTCTAAGTAACTAATTGCATCAAGCATTAGTTTGTTCGCAAGTCAAAAGGGCTCAGTGAATGTGACTCTGAGTCAGGGCCTTGCCTGGCATCAAGCAAGATTCAAGTCTCTTTTCTTCTTTTTTTCTTTAAAAAAATGTCATTACATTTTTATTGATTCATTTGTAGCAGGTAGGGCGCACATGCCACAGTGTGTATGTGGAGATCAGAAGCTAATTTGTGGAAGTTGCCTCCCTACTTCCACCATGTGGGTAGTGGGGATCGAACTCAGGCCCTTGAGTGTGGTATCAAGAGCCTCTGCCCACTGAGCCATCTCTCCACCCCTTTATCTTTTCTCCTGAGTCATTGTCCCTAAGCCTGACAGATTCTCAGTCCCGGAGGGCTCTGGACTTTTCCTGCTTATTTGAGGAATATTACATGCATAGCTAATTATCATGAAGGGGGAAACAAGCCATGGTCTCTTTTTTCAGACTACACATTACAAAGTTACTTGATTGTCGTCTGTCATAGGAATTCTCCCTCGCTCTATGAGATCGCTCGGCACTAATGACAAGAGACCGTGTGCAAATATCTGTTTGTACACAAGGTGGTGATGTTAGCAGCTGCCATACTTTTATCCTGCTTAAGAACACAAGAAACAACAACAGACTGTCTCCCTGAGTGATTGCCAAAGGGCACATTCAGTCATTTGTCATGACAGCCAGTCAAGCATGTGTCAGAGAGGCAGGAGGGAGAGAGGGCATTGTAGGTAGGAGATCAAGACAGAGAGCAAAAGAGTTCTTGCCCTGAGTCAGCACTTTGCTAGCTTGGCCTGTTACCCACAAAATGTGGAAGCCCACAGGTCCTGATTCTAAATGGAAGTTTATAATAGAAATTTATCTATTTCCAGATAGATGTCCCTCAGATAGCCTTCTCCTCAAAGCCCTCACCTGACTGGTCTCCCCTTTATGCATATCACACACGGAAATTCAACTTTTACTATACCAGTATAATTCAGAACCTTTTTCAGAATTCTGTGGGTTTTTTTCCTCACAAGGTAAACTGTTTGTCACAGAGGCACAATGACCTGAATTCAATCCCTGAAACTCACACAAAAGCTAAAGGAGAAATACAACTCCACAAGCTTGTCCTCTGACTCACCCACATGTACGTCATATACATCCAACATAAGAAGCATAAAAGGCTTTAAAAGTAAAATTTGAATCTATGCCATAATTTCATTTATTTCCTAATCAACACTAAAGTATAAACTAATATATATGCTAAACCTAATCCTCATATTGATAGTGTCTACCCAGACACAAGTAATTAGAGGTATTTTATATTAGGTATCAAAATCTACCTCTTTAGCAGTAACATGGATCTTTTCATGTGTCTCTTCTGGAAGGTGGATGACTGTAACATTAGGGAGCAGGGTCTGGTGGACAGGAGGTGGACAGCCTGTGCGAAGTGAACCAAAATTTACAAACTTTGTTTTCAGCTTTAAGGTTCTCTCTCCAGGGTGAAAAGAAGAGCAGTTGTTATCTGAAAGTTAAAAGGAGAAATAACTGTTGGTAACTTGGAAGGATGAAACTTCTGTACAAAGAAAAGTAGCAAACAGTATCCAGTGCCGTCTATAAACTGTGGCCCTGGCTTCTTGCCCTCGGCTCTGCTCTGAGCTGTTGATTGGCTTGGGCATGCTGTCAGCCACCTCTCACCTGGGAGAAGTGATATCTTATCAAGGCCCAGACAGCTCCCCTTCACAACAGACAGATAACAGGGCCTTTCAATTTATCATACGGAAGTCTAAAAGAACCATGGGAACGATTGGTCAGCGGACAGCTTGACAGACAGCTTGACAGCCCTTAGAGCATCATGGGAAATGGTTGTCAGTTAATTTTCAGAGCAACCAGAGAGATAACCTTCAGAATGGGGAGGAAAACAAAAATCTGAATATTTGTATATGATCCAGCAGCAGGCCAGCAGTGTTCACTGATGATAATTGTGTGAGCTGGACAGTTGGAAACAGAGTTATCAAACCTGAGAGGTTCCCGGGAGGCAGGAGTACCTTCATCTCTAAAGTGGTCTTTTACCCCTTTATTCTAACATCATTAGAAACATACATACATAATATGGGGCTGATGACACAGGCTAAGTGTGCAGCCAACCACTGAGACTGCCCTGGTTTTAGTCAGCTGTCCTTTGGAAAGTACTGCCGATGTGTCATTACCAAAGCATAGTTTGTTCATTACAGCTCTGAGCAGAAAGCCCTTCATATCGTGTCACACAAATCCCATTTTGTACCCTGGGTTAACTTGGCCCTGGAGGGTCACAGCCACCTTCATGGGGGAAAGCAAGTCAAATAGACCAGCTGAAGAGCTCTGAAGGTAGCATCTGAGTCTAGACTTTCTCGTGCAATCATGCAGCGACCAGCACTGAGTGCTAACTGCACCTGGAGGCATGAAGAAGGAGGAAGAAGAGGAGGGAGGAAGGAGGAGAAGCAGGGGGAAGAGTTGGAGGAGGAGGGGGAGGAGGAGAGGGAAGAGTTGACTAGGAGGAAGGGAAGAAGAAGAAAGTCCAAGTTTGAACTTGCTCATGGTTGAGAGCCAGAGAAGTCAGTTAAGTGAGAGTTTGGTGAAGAGGTCAAGCCGGACCAAAGCTTCCGGCTGCTGAGGTGAGACCTGAACTCAGTGGTCGACCGATCTCCTGCTTGTGCCTTCATGTGTGCTACATATGCCCTAACTGGAAGAGACAAAGCCTGAAAAAGAAAAAGTAAGCACTCTGTGTTTACACATTTTCCAAGAACCACCTAAAGTCACAGTGTGATTTCAGAAGCAGTACAGAGGCAAAAGGCAGCATCCCCACAATCGGAGGGACCCTGACACCACCACCTCAGGCCCTCAGATAGATGAGTCACTTGTTTTCAAAGCAAACCCTCAAACTCCTTTTATTTACAACAGTATCTATCATCCTGAAAATTCAAAAGAATAGTACAAAGACCCCTGCTGTCAGTTAACAGTTCGCTGCATTTGTGGTTATCATGCCTGTTTCTCCACCACATGTATATAAAAATACTGTATTTTAAAACATGTTAATAGTGAGAAATGAGGTGAGATCTCTGTCTGGCTTGTGTCTGTACTCCTCCATGAAGTCTAGTGATGCCTTTATATATTAAATATGAGGGTCAACGGATGACACTGAGTGTAAACCTCAATCTTTGACTTTTAATTTTCTGTATGTGTGTAAGTTGACATATATCATCCTTTAAAACATGTCCTATGGCTTCTAAAATGTTCATCTCGGAGCTAACAAGGTAGTTCAGCAGGTAAAGGCCCCTGCAGACAAGCCCAATGACGGGAATAATTCCCAGAATCCACACGATGGAAGGAAAGAACCAACTTCCATTGCCCTCTTTCTTAAACACACACACACACACACACACACACACACACACACACACTGGCACTAAAGCATGCCTCCCAACACACACACACAAATAATCAATCGATCAACCAATCAATAAGTAAATAAATAAATGATTTTTTTTAAAAAAAGGAGTATGTAGCATGAGTGTGGTGGTGCAGCCCTTTGATCCCAGCGCTTGGGAGGCAGAGATCTCTGAGCTGGAGACCAGCCTAGTCTGTAGAGTGAGTTCCAGGACAGCCAAGGTTATACTTGGTCTCAAAAAAAGAAAACAAGTTTTTCTTTCTAAAATGTCTGCTCCGACAGTCTATGAATAAAGAAATTATAGTGGAAATGTTACATGGAGTTATAGAAATGCTTCAGGGGATGCAGGGTCTTTGTCTTGCTCCAGGACAAACGCATTAGCCCTTTACGTTGGACAAGAAAAGCAAAGATTTTCCTGGAAAACACTCCAGCACCGTCGCCACCACTGGCACCATTAGACCAAGCAACACTTTGGGAATAGCAGTCCACATTCATGACTCACAGACCAACACAACCTTCCAGATCCAGAAGTGCAGTGGCCAGACCATCCAGATGGGTTGTAAGAATGCCTAGTGTCCTCCCACAGCCAGGACGGCAGTCAATGACTTAACTATTAACAACCACATGTTCAAATGTAATTCTTCACAAGAAGACACAGTGTTTGAGGCGAAATGTGCATGTTCAGTGTGCAAAAGACAGACCAAAATGTCTGGGCACCGCCCAGGCAGATTTAATAGGTGGGCTGACAAAAAAAGAAGACACATTGTACTTATTTCAAACTGGGACAGCAAGATGGGAGGGAGATGCGTCATAATTGATCCATGGACCATATCCAAGTGGCCACAGAGTGGCTGGATTCAGAATTCTGAATCAGAGCTGTGGTTAACATGTCTTTTCCTTTCCCTGTCGAAATAAACTCATAAACATGGAGTCTTAACAGATCCCAGATGCAGCTCCTTGTTCACCTGATACGAATTAAGTTTCATTGTTAAAGACTAATATAGTCATTCAAGCTGAGTAAATTGGTAAATATAAAGCTGGCACCAAGTGGCTCATTATATATTTCGTAGTAACAGCAAAATGTGCTGTCTGGAAACAGGATACATCCCAAGAACTCCAGTCAGATTCACACTTTCACAGAAAGACATTTGCAAGCTAACAATCGCACAAAAATCATGAAGTGGGGGGAAGCTCCTGAGGCCCCCACACTTCACTGATGAGGTTCAGATTTGCTGAGGGTTGGAGAAGTTTTCTTCAGTGCGGTAGCCATTGGTAAGGTGTCCATGTTTCTGTAAATAGCCCCTCATCTGTGCTCCTGGAAGCAACCCTAGTTAAACGAATTAAATCACCAGGAAAAAAATGAAAAACAGAAGTGGGGGTTGGTTAAGAAGTGGAGGATTTAACAGAAGAGAGGTTGGTGGGGTGGGGAATGTGGTCAAGATACATATGTACATGTATGAAAAGTCACATGGAGCCAGTTATTATGAATAATTAATATATACTAATAAAAAGATTATTTAATGCAACAAAAGAATGATTAAGCATCATAAAAACATGTCATTTGTGCGGTGTTGTGCCCCACAGCCTAATGTCAGCATCCTTGAGGCAAAGGCAGATGGTTCCCTGTGGGTTTAGGCCAGGCTGATCTACATAGTAAGTTTCAGGCTATCAGGGACTGCACAGTGAGACCCTGTCTCAAAGGAAGAAAGAATGTAACTTAGAAAATGTTCCATAGGCATCCTGGCTGTAGTTTTTGATATATAAATTGATCTGACTGTTGCACTGCTTTGTGAGAGGTCTGAAGTTCTATCACTGACTGACAGTTGCTAGGTGAGCTGTGGACTGCCACATGTTCCCAAAGCAGGTGACACTGGTGGTTCCCTTCAGGGCAACCAGACATCTCTGTGACCACATTAGAATGTTAGGTTTTGTTGTTGTTTTTTTGTTTGTGTTTGTTGTTGTTTTCTTTTCTTTTTTTTTCATTTTTTTTTGTTTGTTTTTGGTTTTGGGGTTGGTTTTGTTTTTTGGTTTTGGGGTTGGTTTGTTTTGATTTTTGGTTTTTGGTTTTTGGTTTTTGGTATTAGTTTTGGGTTTTGGGTTTTGGGTTTTGGGTTTTGGGTTTTGGGTTTTGGGTTTTGGGTTTTAATGCCAGCTCTCCCTTCCATGGAAGCATAGATATGGCACTTCCAGTGTGAATGAGTCTGCATTCTTTTACCTTGATTTTCAGACATCTTAACCAAATTCGGTAGATCGTGGCATCTTTCAACCCCTAAATCCTTTCTCTTTCTCTTCTTTTATTGCTGTGTGTATGTGTACACACACATTTACGATGGAGGAATGAGCATGCCTCATGTGTGAAAGTCAGAAGACAACTTTTTGGAATCCTTCCACCTATATGTGGGTTGGAAGGGCTGATGTGGTCGAGTGATGAGAGCACTTGCCCGCTGAGCACTGAGCAATCGTTCTGACTCTAAGAGCTTTTCTTTAAAGGACCCTACTTCACAAAAGCGCGGTGACGTTAGGTTATTTTTAGTTATTAAAAATTATGATTAGGGCTCTTTCGAGTGTTGGCTCCAAGATGACCAATAAAAGAACAGCGGTCGTGCCAAAAAGGGCCGCGGCCCTGTGCAGCCAATTTGCTGCACAAACTGCATCCAGTGTGTGCCCAAGGATAAGGCCATTAAGAAGTTCGTCACTTGGAACATTGTAGAAGTGGTCCTGTCAGGGACGTATCTGAGGCAAGCGTCTTCCATGCATACGTGCTTCTATGCCACGCTATATTACTGCGTGAGCTGTGCCATTCGGAGCGAGTTCGTCAGGGATCCATCTCGTGATACCCGGAAGGACCGAACACTCCCACCACAATTCAGACCTGCTGGCACTGCACCACAACCTCCACCAAAGCCCATGTAAAGAGGTGATTTCATAAGGGTGGAAGGAAAAAATGCCTTGGAAAAATAAAATGGAAGTTCTACTTTAAAATTTTTTTTTTAAAAAAATAAAGTTCTGATTAGGACAGTGAAAAGTGAATTTAAGATTTCAAAATTCTGCTGGGTTTGGTGAGACATGCCTTTAATCCCAGCACTGGGGAGGCAGAGGCAGGGGGAATCTTTGTGAGTTTGAGGCCAGCTTGGTCTACAAAGTGACTTTCAGGACAGGCAGGGATATAAAATGAGACCCTGTCTCCAAAAAAAAAAAAAAAAAAGATTTTGAAATTCTGCTGGGAAAGTGACTGTATATCAACTCAAACAAATCAGTAGCCTTCCTCTACTCAAAGGATAAACAGGCTAAGAAAGAAATTAGGGAAATGACACCCTTTACAATAGTCACAAATAATATAAAATATCTTGAAGTGAATCTAACCAAGCAAGTGAAAGATCTGTATGATAAGAACTTCAAGTCTCTGAAGAAAAAAATCGAAGATCTCAAAAGATGGAAAGACTGATCTCCCATGCTTGTGGATTGGCAGGATTAATTTAGTAAAAATGGCCATCTTGCCAAAAGCAATCTACAGATTCAATGCAATCCCCATCAAAATTCCAAATCAATTCTTCATAGAGATAGAAAGAGCAATTTGCAAATTCATTTGGAATAACAAAAAACTCAAGATAGTGAGAACTGTTCTCAACAATAAAAGAACTTCTGGGGGAATCACCATCCCTGACTTCAAACTGTACTACAGAGCAGTAGTGATAAAAAACTCCATGGTATTGGTACAGAGACAGGCAGGAAGATCAATGTAACAGAAGTGAAGAACCAGAAATGAACCCACACACCTATGGTCACTTGATCTTTGACAAAGGAGCTATAACCATCCAGTGGGAAAAGGACAGCATTTTCAACAAATGATGCTGGTTCAACTAGAGGTCAGCATGTACAAGAATGCAAATCGATCCATTCTTATCTCCCTGTAATCAAAGTCCAAGTGGATCAAGGACCTCCATATAAAACTGGACACACTGAAACTGATAGAAAAGAAAGTGGGGAAGAGCCTTGAACACATGGGCACAGGAGAAAAGTTCCTGAACAGGATACCAATGGCTTATGCTCTAAGATGAAGAATTGACAAAAGGGACCTCATAAAATTGCAAAGCTTCTGTAAGGCAAAAGGCACTGTCAATAGGACAAAACAGCAACCAACAGATTGGGAAAAGATCATTACCAATCCTACATCTGATAGAGGGTTAATATCCAATATATACAAAGAACTCAAGAAATTAGACTCCAGACAACCAAATAACCCTATTAAAAATGGGGTACAGAGTTAAACAAAGAATTCTCAACTGAGGAAACTCGAATGGCTGAAAAACACCTTAAGAAATGCTCAATATCCTTAGTCATCAGGGAAATGCAAATCAAAACAACCCTGAGATACCATCTCACACCAGTCAGAATGGCTAAGATCAAAAACTCAGGTGATAGTAGATGCTGGTGAGAATGTGAAGAAAGAGGATCACTCCTCCATTGTTGGTGGGATTGCAAGCTGGTACAACCACTCTGGAAATCAGTCTGGTGGTTCCTCAGAAAATTGGACATAGCATTACCTGAGGATCCAGCTATACCACTCCTGGGAATATACCCAGAAGATGCTCCAACATATAACAAGGACATATGTTCCACTATGTTCATAGCAGCCTTATTTATAATAGCCAGAAGCTGGAAAGAACCCAGATATCCTTCAACAGAGGAATGGATACAAAAAAAATGTGGTAATTTACACAATGAAGTATTACTCAACTATTAAAAAATTATGACTTTATGAAATTCTTAGGTAAATAGATGGAACTAGAAAATATTATCCTGAGTGAGGTAACGCAATCACAAAAGAACACACATGGTATTTACTCACTGATAAGTAGATATTAACCCAAAAGCTTGAAATAGCCAAGATTCAACTAACTGACCACATAAAGCTCATGAAGAAGGAAAACTAAAGTGTAGGTGCTTCGGTCCTTTTTAGAAGGAGCGACAAAATACGCAAGGGAGCAAATATAGAGACAAAGTGTAGGACATAAACTGAATGAGGGGCCATCTGGAGACCATTCCACCTGGGTATCCATCCCATTTGCAGTCACCAAAGGTAGACGCTGATATGGATGGCAGGAAGTGCACGCTCACAGGAGCCTGATATAGCTGTCTCCTTGGAGGTCTGCCAGAGTCTGACATATTCAGAGGCAGATGCTCACAGCTAACCATTGAACTGATCATGGGGTCCCAATGGAGGAGTCAGAGAGAAGACTGAAGGAGCTGAAAGGGTTTGTGGCCCCATGAGCAGAGCAACAATACCAACCAACCCGAGTTCTCCAGGGTCTAAACCACCAGCCTGGGAGCACATAGGGAGGGACCCATGACTCCAGCTGTATATGCAGGGGAGGATGGCATTGTCGGGCATAGGTGGGAGAGGAGATCCTTGGTCCAATGAAGGCTAAACACCAGTGGGGGGGAATTCGAGGGTTGGGAGGTGGGAGTGGGGGGTTAGGTGGGGCACATCCTCATAGAAACAGGAGGAGGGATGGGATAGGGGGTTCCTGGGGGCAAGGAATGGGGTAAGGGGATAAAATCTGAAATGTAAATATAATATCCAGTAAAAAAAAATTTAAATTAAATTAAAAAAAAAAAGAGTTGACCAATAAAGACAGGTAAGCTCAGAGAATACAAAAATAACTGATAAGTTACAAAAAAAAAGAAAGAAAGAAAGAAAGAAAGAAAGAAAGAAAGA
>JADRCG010000008.1:16600525-16649790 GCA_019844195.1 Rhabdomys dilectus
AAGAAAGAAAGAAAGAAAGAAAGAAAGAAAGAAAGAAAGAAAGAAAGAAAGAAAGAAATTCTGCTGGGTGTAGTAAATCAAGCCTGGGATATTCAGGATGATCCTTGGCTACATACAGAGATTAAGGCCATGCAATTCTACATTAGACCTTTCCTCGATTTTGTGAATTCAAACTGTTCCATACTGTGTTCGTATTTACATCACCTTGACACAAGCTATAGCCATCTGATGATAGGGAACTTTAGTTAAGACAACTCCGATAGCATTGGCCTTAGGCAATCCTGTGGGGTGTTGTCTTGATTAATGTCTGATTCAGGAGTAACAGCCCACACTGTGGGTGGTGCCATCCTTCGGCTGGCAGTCTTGGGTCTTATAAGAAAGCAGGCTGAGCAAGCCATGGAAAGCAGTGCCTGTTTTAGCTCCTGCCTCCAGGTTCCTGCCTTGAGTTCCTGCCTTGATTTCCCTCGGTGGTGGACTGTTACCTGGAAGTGTAAGGTGAAATAAACTTTCCTCCCATACAGTTTTTGGCTGCGGTGTTTTATCTCAGCAATAGAAACCTGAGATAAGCATTCATAACTGATCTGTTCCTTCCCAGAATCCAGACATGGAGTCTCCTTTAATCTTTAAAGCTTCTCCAATTGTCTGAATACTAAAAAGTAACTGTATCAGAGAATCTACCTGTGCTCAGTACATTATGCTTTTGATTTCTCTCTCTCTTTTTACAGCTAAAAAGGTGTGACTTTTTTTTTCAATGAAATTTTACATGGAACAAAAGAAAGGAGTGTGATATGTCTTAAACATTTGCTATTAAATTATTTAAACTGCAAATTTAAATCTCTCTGACATGCCTTTCATGTGAAAAGGAGTTTCTAGCTTTTTGTGACAGGCTCAGAGTTATGAATTATGATCAATCAGAGGTGTGTAATAAAGTTTCTGAAGTTGATATAGTGAATAATTACAAGATTATAAAAAAATAAGTTAGTCTATGTGCTAGAGAGATGACTCAGTGGTTAAAAGCACTGGCTGCTCTTGCAGAGGGCCCAGGTTTAGTTCCCAGCACCTACATGGTAATTCACAATCACCTGTAACTTCAGTTCCAGGGGATTTGGCACTTTCCTGTGACCTCCACAGGCATTGGGCACACATGTTTTACACAAACATACATGTGGGCAAAACATGCAAGTGCATGAAGTAAGATAAAATAGCCATTCCTGGTTCAGCACTCTAATAATGTGTTTGCATAAACCACTCTTCAAAAGAATGAGAGAAAAGTAATAAAGTTGGGCTCGCACTGATCCTTTTAATCTTGGTGGCTTTAACACCCCTGCTAGGGCATTCTTCTGGGGTGTGACAATATGGAAAGGGGAAGCTCAAACTGGAAGGTGCAATCATTGTTCACCCAAGTAGCCATTGCATCTGCACAGCAGCAAGTGAATAGCTCACCTCCTGTCTCAGTATGCCGACCTTCCATCATTTAGAATTTTACAGGCTTTGCTTCCCACAACCTGTTGGTTCAGTGAGAGACCCTGTCTCAAAAACCAAAATGGATAATGACTAAGGAAAGCATCTGATGTCAACCTCTGGCCTCTACATACACATTCATATACATGCCACAAACATGTGTATACACACACGCACGCATGCACGCACGCACACACACACATTCACAGGCCCATACACAGACACACAGGCACAAAACAATCATTTGTCCCTCCTCTCAGTTTAAAAGGTTTCATTTTCCTGTTACTCTTTTTTCTCTCCATCTTCCTAGGATTGTTAAAGTTCACAGAGATTTGATTTCCCCAGCCATAAAATGGAGCCAGTTATACCTGGCTCTTAGGTTTGCTGTGAATGTCAGCCACCCTGCTGGCATCCTGAGCTGTTTCTAGTGCACACAACGTGCTCCCTTTGATTAGTATCAGACCATTTGCTGGTTGTTCAGGACATTTCTCCCAATTACACTGAAATATAAACCATTTTGCTGATGTGACTGTGAAGAACCTCTTTTCTCTGGCTTTATTTGTTCAAGAGGACTCAAGGCAAGGAGAATCCCAAACGGAAGGCTGGACGTGGCCAATGCTAGAAAGCACCGGTCTTCCAAAGACAAGCAATAATAATCTTTTGCCTAACTTTTTACAAAGAACAACACGAAATTCCTTTTAAGATGTTTTCTACATTCCATAAAGCAACTGTGGGAAAAATTTGGGGCTATGTTTTCCAGAACACTCGCATAGGCATCTCAAAGCTTCCAAAGGTTGCTACTGTGAATTGCAGGAAGGATGCTCTCAAATGGCCATAAAAAGCATCCATTCTGTGCAGGTGATTAGTGTCTTCAGGGGGATTACCCCACTTAATCCTCACAACCCTACTTGGGTAGTATTGCCATTATTACCTTATTAACTTCTCATTCTGTATGTGAGGAGCTTAGGCTAAGGATGGGTAAGCAGCCTAAGCCAAGGTCGCATAGTCTGCTGGGGCGATAATTCCAAATGATCTCCATGGAGTCACTGGCTCATATGGAACTCAAGTTTCAAAAGTAACAAGGATGGTACGAAATTTCAGTTAGACAAGAGGAATAAGTTCACAAGGGCTGTTGTGTAACTTGGTGCCCATAGTAAATGGCAAATGGCTCTGCCCTTGAGAGCTGCTGAGAACTCAGTGCAGGTGTTCTTTCCCACACCAAACCATAAAGTGTGAGTGACTACATTCATGTAGCCAGTTCACAGTGTAACATACAGCAAAGCAGAATGATGTGTGTCATGAATGTAATCTTGTCAGTTAAAAAAAAATTGTAATCCAAGTCTTCATGTTTAGAGTCTAGATTGAGGTCAGTGGTTGTCATTTTGAGCTTCAGAAAACTTTTATATTCTTTAAAAATTGTTGATGATACCAAAGATCTCTGGCTTATCACTCTATTAATATTCATATTATTAAAAAGTAAGATTGAGAAATTTTAATACACTTGGCTACTTAAAGATTATAATAAGTAACTAATTCAGTAACAAAATAACTATTCATGAGAGCTATAACCAATATTAATATTAGTAAGAATAACATTTCCTGAAACAAGAGGCATGTTTCCATATCTTTTTCACGTTACAATTTTTATTTGTAATGTACAAATTTTTCAATTTTCAAATGTACAAAAGGAAGCAAAGATTCTCACACTTCAGAGCTTCTGCAAATCCCAGTTGCATGAGCATCTGGAAGGGGCTGTTGTCCTTCAGCAGCACTGCTGTTGTGAGTGTCTCCAAGCTCAGCAGGAAATGCAAACATGAGCATAGGAAGAGGAAGCTTTTCATGAGATCAGGGTATCCCCTGATTCTGCACCCCAACCTGACACGTGAGTTTATAGATTAATTTTTAAATGGCATTTGGAACCGTATCTATCGGTGAGCTATCAATGCATCCACATTAAACCACACTGGTTTCTTTGCAGCTTTTACATACTCATGACAGAAGTGTCATGTGTTTGGCTTTTGGAAAATACCAATTTGCCCCAAATCTTAACACTGATACATTTCATCATGCAATACTTAATAATCAAACCACTTTGATTCTAGCCACCAAGAATCTTATTCCAAAAGCTGCTTACTGCTCAAAGATCTATAACAACTCCTTCCATGGACCACCATCTGACTCCAGCACACACAATTGCTTTGTGGGTACTTCCATTAGGGCCTACAAAGTGATGGAAGAGACTTGTGCTGGGAGATAATAAAATCAGTGACTTTCATTGCTTAATCAGTGACATTAAATGAGATTAACTTTTTATTTGCGGTCTATAAGTAAGCAATTCAAGAACCGTTGGCGTCCTTTGCTTAGTAATACCCCACCTTATGTCACCAGCCAATCCCAATCCAGTATAGAGCAACTGACCTCTTAGTGATGCCACACAAATAAGATAGATGGACTTCAGAGACCCACTAAAAAGGCATCAGGGGTCTGCAGAGCCCACTCTCAGACACAATTACCTAAAATCACACCCTCCTTCTGCCAATCAAATATCTCCTAAGCAATTCTAGAAGAGTTGCTAAAGCTAATAGGAAGGCTGAGTTGGGGGGCGGGGGGAGGGGAGACATCACTTTGCTCCTGAATTCATGATTCTCCGAGTGCTACAAACGCTGAGCCACATTTGCATTCTTCGCATGTAAACAGAACTTGCACGCTCTCCCTCAGTCATCTGCCTGGATTAGCATGGCTCCTTGTCTGCGCCTGCAAATTACTATACCGTCTAGAAAGGCCTTTTGCAATACCTTAAGAGGAATGGAGAGTAAACAATCAGGTTTTCTCAGTCTGTAATTCGTCACTGTGTACACACACACTGCTCAGCAGGTAAAGTCATTTAGGTCGATAGGGTGTCTTTTACTAATCAACCTCTACATTAATTTACTAATTTATCTGTGCCTCCCAAAGTGAGAACTCTATTCAGATGTGTTGTTTGTATTTCCTCATTTGAATATATTATGAATATATTATGATGCAATTAAATATACACAGACTGTGCACACCAGATCTTCTCCATACGTAATTCAAGGATGAAATAATATATGTGGCTTTGAAGCCAACTGTCATGACTAACTGACAGAGATGGGTTTGCCTTGAACCTGAGAATTCCTTTAGTGTGGGCCATTGTGTACTATTTAATTTTGAAGCTTTCTTCCAAAAGTAAAATTTAAAAGTTATCCTAACTAATCCTTTTTTGAGTAAAGGTTAAGGACTTAATCCTCTGGCTTTATAAATCCTCAGTGTCTAACAGACTGCTTCCTTGTTTTGCAGTATTCAAATGAGTTCATAAAGGTTCTCAGACAAGAAGGCGGGCAGCTTCTGTACAGACGCCCTGTGATCCGAGAACCTTTGTTTCTGAGTTTTTAATGTCACTGCTTTGTTTAATTCCCTCTTTTTTCCATTTGCAATCTGCTAGAGACACAGTGGGGGACTTTTTACAAAATTTTATTACTTGATATCATAATGCTAAATAATTTCACTTGGGTTAAAAACTGGAACTGAAATGTTGGGGACAGAGTTGTGGCTCAGAGACCAGGGTACCTGGCTTGGCACTCATGGGGCCAAGGTCAGATCCTTAACTTTGTGAAATAAAGTTGAATTTAAAATAAAAACAAATGACTTAATGAAGTAATTTTTCTCCCAGAGGAGAGGAGATAGGTGTGTAGAGCAAAGGGTTGAAACTTTGGGGCACCCAAGCTGTTTCCGAATGATGAGGGAGCAAGACCTTCCTGCACAGACCTTAGAAGGAGGGTGGTATTTTATCAGGCCCTTGGATCTTCCCCATTCAGGCCTTGAGAACTCAGCAAGGATGGAAACTTGGATGCGTTTCCCTTCTTGTGTGTATTTAGTCTTGAAGCCTTTGCCAACTTACAACCAGAGAGCTCCTCTGAAGAAAGCATTTCAAGTAAGGATGAATTGCTGGGGAGAGCCAAACAAAAGTTCACTAGGGAATGATTTTTGCAAATAACTTGATGGGTACTCACTCTCACTTCTGAGAAGTCAACACCATGGCAACTCCTTAAAGGAGCTGTTCCAAAAACATTAAAATGCTGACTACTCCTGAACAGTAGCTTTGGGGCTTTTTATTTGCTTGAGAGGAGCTATAAAACTAGCTATATGCCACACACTTAGTGGAATTAAGTGAGTTCCGCAGATCCACCAGGTGCCTGAAGTCCAGACACGGCCGTGAAACTGGACATTCATTAGAAACAAGAATTATTGTAATGGTTTCTGAAAATGAAATGGTTGGGTAAAACAGAACTTGGGGCCCAGGAGAGTAAAAGCCTGAGGAACGGAGGTCCCCAGTGACAGTCTTCATGCCCTCATGGATTTAGCCACTCTGACCTGGTCTTCTTTTCCCAGAATAATGATTTCTTCTGTGTATTGCCTGCAACTATGGGCTCCATCTGCTGCAATTGGTCTCATTTCAGGATGAGAGGAAGATGTGTGTGAGAACAGCAAGATGATGATGTAATCAGTCCTCCAGGAGCTAGCCAGCAACCTCCGGTGACCCTGGGTTCTGAAATAGGGGTCCTGCCCCAGCCTCACTTTTCTGTCAGAGCAACTGTGAAAATATGATAAAATAGAAGCTGTCACTAGAGCTCATGGGAAATTGGTGGCGTTCTATTTAAATGTTGCTCTTTTCTCCCAGACTGCTATTTGTTGTTGTTGGTTTTTTTTTTCTTCATGATCTAATCCCGTGGCATTTTAATAGAATCTCGGGCCTTCAGGAAATCTTAATGTAATCTGTTTTACTGACCTGAGAATATGGGAGCATCATTAGCAGACAGTAAACAATGTCTGAGTGAAGTTTTATTATTTATCACAAAGGTTTTGCCACCATCTCCAGGCAGGTTAGTCAATTGTGCTAAAAGTGCTCTGTCTGGTGGCTTGTAGATTATGGCGTTTTTCCTGTTCTTCCTGTATCATAGAGTGCATAGCTACACAGTTTCTTTTCTATTTAAGTAAGGAATGTCCTCCTTTCTCTGAATGGCAGGGAAGGTCAATTCCATATCACGAAGCTGAGACTGGTGAAGCTGTGTCTAACATCATTACTATAGTCTTGTTGCTGATTTCCAGAAGGATTTGCTGGCAAGAACTGAAAGATTCAGATGTGGTGGTGCGTACCCTGCAGTCAGGAGGCGGAAGTGGGAGGAATAGCCTACGCCACAGGACGAAACAAACAAACCCTAGCAGTGTGCACCAGCTTTGCTGGGTACTTAGAAGGCAGACGGGTGGTCAGGGAGCCTACGTGTGTACATGTAGCTTGTTCTTTTACTGATGAGACCAAAGCCTTTAACTTTCTTTCTATCCACCTTACTGAACACTTACCCAGAAATCCATCTGGTACTGTACTTTTATAAACAGCTCCCTGGGGTCCTCAAATACTACACAAGAGCCACACTGTAAGTCTCAACGTCTTGCCAGCTTTAGTTATTTACAGGGTTACTGGTTCTTATATTTCTTCCTTCTACAGCTATACTCGACTGCTCAAATGAGGTGACAAAGTCTCATTGCATTCTGCCGGTGTAGCTGGGGCAGGGGGGGGGTGCTGTTGTCTGTTTGCTTTGTTACTAAGCTAAGATACATGTTTCCATACTCTGTTTTGAAAATTAAGTGAGGAACAAATACATTGATTTTATGATTCTTATATCTCGTTGTTTTCCACTGTGCCTTATGTGGGGAACACACATCGATTGTGGGGAGAACAGCAGAACTGCAGAAGTAAGTTCTCAACATCTCACATCTCACCAGCCCTGTTACTCTTATTTCGAGCTGACACACAAAATGATGGCTATTACACATATTGATGGGCACCATGCATTGTTGGGATACACGCACACACCAGTTAAGTTAAATCAGTTACACGTTATCATCTCCTTGTGATGAAAACATCCAGGATCCAGTACTCTAACTCTTCAATGAACAGTGCATTCTTTTTATTAACGAGACTAACACACCAGAACTGTGTGTGCTATGTAATCCAGGACATGTTAAGGAACCTTCTCCTGCTACGGTAGATCAAATGAAAATAGTCTCCCATAAGCTCACTGGTTTGAATAATTGGTCCCTAGTTGAAGGAACTATTTGGAAAGGATTGGGAGGGTATGGTCTTCAGGGAGAAGGTGTGTCACTGGGGATGGGCTTTGAGGTATCAGAGCCTCACGCCATCCTCAGCTCTCTCTGTGTTTCCTATTTGCTGATCAAGATGTATGCTCTCAGCTGCTCCTGTCTGTAGCCAAATTCCTGGCCATGCTGATGATGGAATCCCCCTCTGAAACTGTAATCCCCAACAAACTCTTTTTCCTATAAGCTGCCTTTGTCGTGGAGTCTTATCTGGCAATAGCCAAGTGACTAAGACACCCTCTATCCTCCAGCCCAGCCTCTGATAACCACCGTGTTATGTTCGGCATCTATGACTCAGCATCTTCAGATTCCACACAGGAGTGACTCACATCAATTGTCTTTCCGTGCCTGGCCACTTGAAATACTGACCTCCAGTTCCATCCATGTGACCACAAATGACTGGACTTCATTTGTGTGGTCGAGTAGCATTCCATATGGACAGTCACCACATTTTTTCTCTTACTTCCTTCATTTGGGAAACAGGCAGATGGCTGAGAGTTCAGAGCCAGCTTGCTTGCTCTCCATAGTGAGTTCCAGGCCTGCCAGGGCTGCATAATGAAAACTTTTCTCATAAAGAAACAAACAAGCAAATTAACTTGCTATGGGCAGTACAGCTACTTAACAGTAATGCTTTCTCCAGTCCATGAAAATGGTATAACTTTCTCCTTTTTTTTTTTTTATCATTTTCATTACCTCTCATTAATGTTTTATCATCTTTAGCACCCTTATACCTCAGGTTGAATTCATTCCTAGATTGGTTGGTTGGTTGATTGGTTGGTTGGATTTCTGTAGCTATTAGGAGCTAACTTTCTTGGTTTCTATTCTAGATGATCCACTATTGAAGTCTTGCACCTGAATTAGCATGTATATGTTAGTTTTATATCCTACAACTTGGCTGAATTCATGTATTAATCCTATTTTCCTGATTAATTTTTTTTTGGAGAAGTCTTGGGGGCCTTAACACACAGGTCTTATCCTCTGCAAACAGTGGCAAATGGGTTTCTCTGTTCTGCTTTTAAAAAGAAAATCTAGAACTGAATGGCTATTACCACAGATGATCAGTGTCCCTCTGACAAAGTCTCCACAGAAGGAGAATAGCAGCTAGTTCATTGTCCTGTTTCTCACACCTGATACCATAGTTCTAAATAAGTCAGTATCGGCTAGTTCATCTGGGCTACTGTGTATCAACATTAGTTACGGTCTCTTTCTCCAAACAATGGAATTTTAAAAATTCTTTTATTTATTTACATCCCAAATGTTTTCCCCCTCCAGGGCCCCCTCCCAGAGTTCTTGACCCCATCCTCCCTCCCCTTCTCCTCTGAAAGGGTACCCCCCAGGGATCCCCTTTCCCTGGAGCATTAAGTCTCTACAGAACTAGGTGCATCCTCTCTCACTGAGGCCAGACATGGCTCTGCTACATATGTGCCAGGGGCCTTGGATCAGCCATGTAGGCTTTTTGGTTAGTGGCTCGGTCTCTAGGAGCTCCCACAGGTTCAGATTAGTTGAGACTGTTGGTCTTCCTATGAGGTTGTCTTCCCCTTCAGCTTCTTCAGTCCTTCTCCTAATTCAACCATAGGGGTCCCTGACTTCAGTCCAATGGTTGGGTGTAAGTATCTGAATCGGTGTGAGTCAGCTGCTAGGACAGCCTCTCAGAGGACAGCCATGCTAGGCTCCTATCTGCAAGTACATAGCAGCAACAATAGTGTCAGGGTTTGGTGTACACACATGGGACAGATCCCAAGTTGGGACAGTCACTGGATGACCTTTCCTTCAGTCTCTGCTCCACTTCTGTCCCTGCATTTCCTTTAGACAGGAACAATTCTGGGTCAAAAATTTTGAAAGTGAGATTGGTGTCCCCATCTCTCACTAAGGGCCCTGCCTAACAAAGGTGGTCTCTTCAGGTTAAAATGTGGCTCACTTACATAATGGAATATTATTCAGCAATTAAAAAATGAGGACATCATGAATTTTGCAGTCAAATGGATGAAACTAGAAAATATCATCTTGAGTGAGGCAACTCAGACTCAAAAGGACATGTATAGTATGTACTCACTGATAAGTGGATATTAGCCAAAAAGTACAGAATGCCCATGATACACCTCATAGACCCTAAGAAGCTAAACAAGAAAAGAGGCCCAAGTGAGGATACTTAAATCCCACTTTGAAGGGGGAGCAAAATAATTACAGGAGGCAGAAGAATGGAGGGACCTGGGTGGGAGAGGGGAGGGGGAAGGGAAAGGGAGCAGGATCAGGTATGGGGGAGACAGGAGAGAAGTCCAGAGGGTCAGGAGAATGAATGGAAATATGCAGCTGCTGGGGGTAGGGGGACCTCTAAAAGTCTCACAGACCAGGATGTGAGAGGCTCCCAGACTCAATGGGGGTGACCTTAGCCCAAAGAATGGAATCTTAAGTCTTGGGTCAAGGATATAGAGATGGCATCATGCACAGAGACAATTTAAATATTAAGACATTTTTCTTTCTTTTGGCCATTGAAACTGTGCTAGAGAATCTGTGTCTAAAACCAGTGTCTACGTCTGGCCGTCTCCATGGGTAATGTCTCCTATTATGAGTTCCTATGCTGTGCCTGTTCAATGCCCCTATTCAGTGAGAGTTTTAAAGATGCAAGGCGTGATGCAAGGATAAAAGCAGTACAAACAGTTTGGTTTTTGAATGACAGCATTCAAGAGGCAGAGGCAGGTGGATCCCCGTGAGTATGAGGGCAGCCTGGACAAACAATGAGTTTCAAGCTAGCCAGGGCTACAGAGTAAGACCAGACTCAGAGAGAGGGAAAGGAGAAAAAGACTAAGGCGGGAAAGTAGTTGAGAAGTAGAGAACTTGCGTAGCAGATCTGAGGCCTAGGTTCACTTCCAAGACCTGGAAAAAAGGGGGGGGGGGGAGACGGGGACAGAGACAGAGAGACAGAGATGGAGGGCACAGAACCGGTGTCATTGTGAGAAGGTTCAAATCACTTGCTCCTTGCAGAAGGCACTTTTCTGTAGAAGTGACGTGTTAGTGTTCACTGTCACACAGAAATACTTGGATGGCAGGAGACCAGCAGCCCAGATCTGGTCGCCTCTGTTGGCTAACATTATTTGCTGTGAATCTCTGAAGCTTCTTGAGAATGTGTGAGCCGTGGCCAAAAATCAAACAAACAAAAAACTGGACCTAACACCCAAGTGCTCTGTCTGTCACACCAGAGCTGTGGAAGTGACTTTGAAAGTGTAAATTCAGTGACGGATTAAAATACTGCTCACAAATCAGAACATTTGCCTCCATTGCCCAGGTGAGAAATGGAGCCTGAGAAAGCTAGATGACACTCCCTGCTCACATAGTAGGGATGAAGAAAGAACTCTGTTTTCCCATCTGTTAGATTTGATGTATTCTAGGTGCTACAGAAGAATCCAGAAACAAATAAACCACCCTCCCCTTCTTCATCAGTTTTTAAGTTGGTGCCATAAATATAGACACATATGCACATAGAAGAAATAAACACTTCGTCTTTCCTAAGGAGAGTAAGAATACAACAGGCAAAGGTGTTTCTGTCTCTAAGAATGGGAGGGTCTCGTGCATGGGCTCTCCTGAAGTTTTCTTTGAATTATTCATACACATGTAAAATACATATACATGCAAAACTCATGTGGTAAAATAAATGACTTCTTATAGATAAATGTTTCTTGCCTGGCTTCCTAGTAGGAAAGCTAAAACATTTTCCATGCCACTCAGACATGAGGTGACTAAGAAGAAGAAGGTGCTTTTCATTTCCATGTAAAACTGATGGCGTATCTTCAGAGAAAGCTGTGTGCTGTATAGTGACATCACTCATCACTCAGAGGTGCTTTCTTAGCCTCTTGAAAGCACTTGCAGGTGTTATGTGTGTGTAGCTGTTCAGCCACAGGATGAGAGTAAGACAAAAACGACCCCTGTGGAGCTACAGTACCTTGTCCTTCACGATTTCAGATACTTTGTAACCACATTGAAAATCTAGTTTTTTGTTAGCACCACAAACATCAGCAGGGGTTAATGCACACCAGCTGCTACAAGCAATTTTTTTTTAAATTGGCACCAAGAATATTGGAGAGATGGCTCAGCAGTCAATGCAGATTGCCATTCTTGCAGAGGACCTGAATTTGGTTCCCAGCACCCATGTTAGAGACAATTACCACCAGTCACTTAAATTCCAGGGCTCTGATGCCCACTTCTGGCCTCCATGTGAACCTGCACACACACCACACACACACACACACACACACACACCTGCATAAATAACAAATTTGTTTTTAATTTCAAAAGAATAACTCCCATTAACTGTTGCATCTGTTAAATTTCATATTTCCATCCACCCTGGAAGAAGTTTTCTAATTTCAAATACAGAAACTATGGTTCTGAGAACCTAATATTTTACTCAATGTCTCCAGGTGGCACAGGACCAAAACAGGACTTGAGCCAGGTTTATCCCTTCTGAGCCTGCTTTGTCAAGCATGCAGCCAAGGACAGGTGAAGTTCATCTCACGTCAGCACCTGCTAAGGCAGGGTTTACACTCATCCTGAATAGATAGGGTCAGGGCATGGTTTCATGCTTGACTTAAGCTTAAGGAGATATGGAATGTAAAGTAGGCTGGACCAGATATTGTGTCCTCAGACTTCAGCTGGGGACACAATCTCATATGCAGACTTGTCCAAGGCTAGTGAAGGCTCACCTAAGGTTGACACAAATGTCCAGACTAAAGTGAGCTACCCAATTGCCCAATATGACCCAGACACTCAAAATCCACAGTCACATGTAACCTTAGGAACTCAGTCAGTGCTCCATTAAAGAATAACAAGATAAAGCTCTCCCAAAGCTGCCTCCATCCCTCTTCCAATTTTAATCAGGTTTCTGATGCACAGTTCATTATTTTAAGCATCCTTAATGAAAATATGACTGTATATATTTTCACCAGAAGGAAGAATGTCAGAGAAATCTGCCGTGACCAGTGTTTACCACAGCCTGACATGTGTTATCGTTAGATCAGCCTACTCTCCATCCATAATTTGTCTATGCAATTTATTCATGTGCATATTTAAACTGTGTGCACTTAATTGAAATTACAGTGTGTTCACACCATATCTGACACTGAATGACAGTTACCATGAAGAAATACTTGGGACCTATAAAGGATCATTTCCCAAATAGCACAGACATAACTAGACTGACCCAGAAGAATACTTCAGAAAATTAAATCGATGACATTCTCCTATAGGTCCTCATTGATTGAAAATGGGGTCACGTCTCCTTCATCTCTGCACATACAACTTCAGAAACACATGCAACATGGCAAACATGGTACCACATGCAACATGACATCCATGGCACCAACTGCTTCCCTGTCCTTCCCATGCAAATACTTCACCTGCAAATATGAGGGCCATGAAAATAACTCTTACAAATTATTTAACCCCTAAAGCTTTGGGATTTATATCTTACATACCCCACTATTCATGCTGAGTAATCCATATTTGATTCCATTTTCTCTTTTTCACGTGGTTATATTTCACTATATATGCTGTGGAAAGGACAGCAACAGGGTATAAATGCAAACTTGCAGAGAGAAGATTCTGGATGAGACCACAGCCCGAGCAACTCAAGGGACCAATGTGATACTAAATAGCCTAGGATACTTTAATTTAGATATACTACAGTTTTATAAAACAACATAATTTATCCTATTCCCTATTCCCTTCATGCTCACGGTTCCAATTTGGTTCTGGAACGTGCCATTGACCTTTCCGTGCCTTAATTTTCTTCCCTGTAAAATGTGATAATAAGCTTTGGTTATTGAGCAGATTCAGGGTGGTTAAAACAGTTACAGTGCCCAGGCCAAGTAGCAGGCAGGTGACAAGTGCTCTATTTTTTAGTTAACACAGACATCATTGTGATGTTGTTATTCCACAGTTAACTTGCATATCGTGTCTGATAGCTGTTAAGAAACGATTGGCATACTTCTAGGACGATAAAATAAGTTGTAAATATAATGAAGTGAGACTTTGTATGTACCTCATCATTTTTACATTACTACCTCAAAAATAATACAATGAGAAGCCTACTAGAAATGGTCTATTTGTTCAGACTGTGTTACACGATATCCCAAGTGTGTTTTGTGTTTTGAGGATGAGTGCTACAGCTCCGTTGGTAAGACTGATGCCTAGCATGGACAGACAAAGCTTGGATTTGATCCCAGCAGCTCAAAATCCTGCTAACACATCTGTTGGTATCAGGACTGGCTCCAAACCCAGTGATATCACATCTAGGCAACCCCCACATCATTGCCAAGGCAATCACCATACATTCCCAGAATCCACTTGGCTCACCTCCCACCTTTACCTGTAAGAGACTACGTCACTATCCATATACATAAGCAGAGCCCCCTGACCTCTCTCTCTCTCTCTTCCCCCTCTTCTTGCCATCACCTTTGCACTATCTCCTGAATAAACCTCACATGGAACCATTTGGCCTGGTGTGGTCTGTCGTGAGTCAAACAACATCCACGTAATCCCAGCACTTGGGAGTTATGGGTAGAAGGACCTGTAACTGTTCAAGATCATCCTCAACCACATGAAGCATTTGAGGCCAGCATGTGCTACCAGGGATCCTGCCCCACTCCACCCTCCCCTCCAAAAAATTCCTTTGGATTAAATCAAATCTTCCCATAATGCTTTGTTACAAAGATGACTGGCCATTTTACTCTCTTCACATTTTTCCTAGTAGCTCTTGTCGGTGCAAAACTAAGTAAGAGGGAGTGTTTCTTAAATATTTTGGATGTGCACAAAAAGGAGAGATAGTACTTGTGGAATGTCTCCTGAACCTGGGCTGTCTGTGCTCTGCATGTGGTCCCTGCTTCCCACCTGGTCTCCTGAGACAGAAGGTTCTCTCTCTGTCTCAGCCACATTTGTCAGACCCTAAAGCCAGATCAGCCTACCTTGGCCTCTTCCCTGCTTATATATATGTTTTAACTACTTTTGGCTGGCTCATCTAATATAATGCCCAGCTATATGCCTTTTCAAATTGTCTGAGAATCATCTTTAGAATATGACATCATTTACAGAAAACACTAACAAAATTTTCTTCCTTGATAAGTCGAATTAGAAGAAGATCTCTGTCATTCTATGGGATTCTGACAATATTTCTGCAGTGGGGACATTTTTAGGTAACAGCTGTGGAGAAACCCCCATAAAACGGCTCGTCTGATGTTCTTGTGGTTTCCATTAATGCAAGTGTTCTGCACACCCCAGGGATGTGGACTGTGCTCCGAGAAATGCAGTGAGCTGCCAATCAAAACCCCACAGGGGAGCTTAGGAATCAGACTCCTGCAAATGTTGTTTGTTTCTTTTCAGCCTGAACTGCATGAATTATTTCATACAGAACTCCAAGCCCCCACCGGTGCTGAATAGGTCATCTGAGTGGCAGGTGATTTGTTGCCAATGCCTATGACTTTCCGGTTTGAAATAGCAGTTTTATGTGGCCCCTGCCGTTTCTTGGCCTCATTATCAAATGAAAGCTGGTTCAACCCTGTTTCAGGTGAGGTATGAGGTACCCAGTGTTTCTTCTACTGGGATTTTCCTCTGTCAAGGGACAGTTGCAGCAGATGGGGGGAGGTGGGCAGTGCAGGGACATGCCACAATTCCCAGGGAAAGCTGTCTACCCTGAAAGCTGGCTTCACATTGTTGTTCTCCTGTTTTCCTGGTGGGTGGCCAGCCAGCATTTCTTTACTTCTCTGAGACCTAATTCGCTCATCTCAGTGCTGAGAGATGTAATATCTTGAGGAGTACATGAGACAGTATCTCTAAAAGGCACAGTGCTTACTAAACCCAGTACCACTGTTCTGCCATCAACGGACAGTAGCACACATGTCCTATTGTGTTCTGAGTGTGCATGCTATGAGGGCTGACGTCATTCAATTAAACAAAGACTATACTTGTGCCCTGCTTACCAAGACCAGCCCAGGGCTGTTCCTCTCCCACTCAATGGCTGTATCATTTAAACAGAAGCTCCCATGCTCTCCAGTATCTTCTTCTGTAGCTACCTCAGGCCCCAGGAATCCATGTGGCACAGCATTGCAGACGGCCTGGCTAATTTCCAGTATCCTGCTGTGCTGTCTGTATCCAAGACTGCAAAATCATCCGCTTCTAGGTATGAATGAAACATAGACTATAAGTAATGATGGAAAGAGTTTGTCTTTGCAAGTATTTCCTTCTGTAAGACTGGGTTCCCTAGCACACACGTAAAAACCAGGCCTGGAGGCTCTCTTAGTTCTGTTTGTTGTTGTTATGATACAATACCTGACAAAGGCAACTTAAGAAAGAAGGGGTTAATTTAGCTCACAGTTCCAGGTGACAACCTGTCATTGCGGGGAAGACAAGGCAGCAACTTGAAGCAGCAGATCACATCCACAGTCAAGAGCCGGGGGCAATAAGGTAAAGCATG
The DNA here is from genome assembly GCA_019844195.1 of Rhabdomys dilectus. Classification (NCBI taxonomy): domain Eukaryota; kingdom Metazoa; phylum Chordata; class Mammalia; order Rodentia; family Muridae; genus Rhabdomys; species Rhabdomys dilectus. The sequence continues at coordinate 16,616,622 of JADRCG010000008.1, forward strand.
AATGTTAGTGTTCAGTTCACTTTTTCTCTCTTAAGATCATTTAGAATCACCTGCCTAGGGAATAATGTCACCCACAGCGGGTGGACCTTCCTACACCAATTAACATAACACAATCTCCCACAGACATTCCCACAGGCCAACCTTATCTAGATAACACTTCACTGATGCTTCCTTCCCGAGTGATCCTAACGGAGTCACATGGGGAGTAGATGAAGTCCTGCCTTAATGTCTGTTGTTGACATGAGCAGACTATGTCAAGAACCCAAATGCTTTAGACCCACAAAAAGAACATGGTCTTCCCTGGGTCAGGATCAGAGGAATGGCAACATCTTTTCCTGGTCTGAGTGCAGATATCATCAATGTGTGTAGAAGTACCAACCATAGCTTCTCGTCCTGGATAACTAAGGTCAGAGACTGCTCCTCTACAGAGACCTCCTAGCTAGATTAACAAACCTGCTTCGTCTTCATTTGTGCTGTATATAAATTGGGGTGAGTTTCCGGAGTGCTGCTGGTTCATCCCCAACTCCAGTTTCTCCTTATGTGTTTCTGTCATGTATTTATTTCCAGTCACCCCAAATAGGTCAGTCCCTAAACTGTGCAGATTGTGGCGAAATCAAGCTAAGAATTAACAGTAGCCAGCACATTGATATATTATTGTCTGGAACCCTAAGGCTGGGGGCTGGAGTAGAAACAGGCTCAGGTGAAAGTAAATTGGCCAGCCAGCCTAGCCCATTGGTGAGCCCCGGGCTCCGTGAAAGATCCTGTCTCATAAAAAAAATACAGTAGATAAGCAGGGGGTGGTGGCACATGCCTTTAACCCGAGCACTCTGGAGGCAGAGGCAGGCAGATCTCTATGAGATCAAGACCAGCTGAGTCTACAAAAGCAAGTTCCAAAACCAGCCTCGGCTGTTACTAAAATAAAAACAGAACAAAAACAAACAAAAACTGTCTCAAAATTAATAAATTATGGAGAAAGTGATAGAGGAAGACACCTGACTTGGAACAATGGCCCCTACACACACACATGCACATACATGACACCTGCAATTGTGCACACACATGAATACACAAGTGAACATACAAGCACACATACATACATACATGCAAAGCTTAAAAATCATTAAAGTGGTATTCAGATAATCAAAACTCAGAAAATATTGATCCAAATCACTCGTTGGAAGGTGTTAGCCCATGCTAACTAACACTTTGATATAAGAGTTGGACCACCCAGCAGCTGTAGGAGTTAAAGCCCCCAAGGGCATAGGGAACAGGACCACTGCTCTGCAGTCAGTGTTCTGCCCCCTTAAACTGTAGACAAATGTAAGACACACATTCCCCTCTGTCATTCCACACCCTGGGTTAAAGTCTCAGTGGAGCAAAGATCTATAAGAAGGAAAACAAACTAAAAGACTACTGGGAAAAAACCCTGGGCCACAGTTTTCATTCATGTGTTTGGTAGGAAAGGTCTTTCATGCATGCCATGTAGTTCAGAAGGCTTATAAAAGCTATCAATTTGGACAGTACATTTTTAATAATTTCTACATTATAAAACCAAATAAGCAAAAAACGGAGAGATAATGTTAAGAATTATGTAGAGGTTATTTGTGGTGCATATAACAAACAAAAGCTAATTTCTCTACAACTTTCAGAAGTTCCTACAGTAACATGCTAAAGAGATTACTAAAATTAGACGACAACGATCATGAGCCCAGTCACCCCCAGGAAACAAATGTGTGCAGTTGGGGATGCAAGTAGAGGCCAGAGCTCAACTTTGGGTGTCTTTCTCATTTACAAGGTCTCTCACTAAACCTAACCTTTACCAATTCAATTAGACTGGTGTCTCAGTTAGGATTTCTATTGCTGTGACGAAACACCATGACCAAACCAATGTGAAGAGAAAAGAATTTATTTCATCGTACATATTGTAGTAAATCAACCAGGGAAAAATCAGAGTAGGAAAACCTGGCTAATGCAGAAAGCATGGAGGAGTGCTGCTTACTGACTTGCTCCTTGTAGCTTGTTCACCCTGTTTTCTTATAGAATCCAGGGGCAGCGCTGCCCACAGTCAGCTTCCCTCTTGTCTTAGTTAGAATTTTGTTGCTGTGAAGAGATACCATGACCACAGCAACTCTTATAAAGGAAAGCATTTAATGGGATGTGGCTTACAGTTGGAGGTTTAGTCTATTATTGTCATGGTGGCATGCAGGCAGACATGGTGCTGGAGAGGTATCTGACAGTTGTACGTCTAGATCCACAGGCAGCAGAAGAGGTAGTGAGCCACTGGGCCTGGCTTGACCTTCTGAAACCTCAGAGCCCATCTCTAGTGACATACTTCCTCCAACAAAATCACACCTTCTCCAACAAAGTCACACCTTCTCCAACAAGGTCACACCTTCTCCAACAAGGACACACCTTCTCCAACAAGGACACACCTTCTAATAGAGCCACTCCCTATGGGCCTATGGGGACCATATTCATTCAAACTATCACAGCCTACCCACATCAATTATCAATCAGGAAAATACCACACAGGCTTTCCCATAGACCAATCTGGTGGGGATATTTCCTTAATTGAGGTTCCCTCCTCCCAAATGACTCTAGCTTGTGCCAAGTTGACATAAAACTAGCCAGCACAACTGGCTATCCGTCAAGCCCCAAGGATCATCTTGTCTCCACCTCTGGAGAGCTGGGATTACAAGAGCACCATCATGCCTGGCTTTTTGCATTTTACTAGGGATCCAAATTCAGGTCCTCATGACTGAATAACAAACACTTTGCTCACCCACCTTCCTAGCCCCACATATAGCTTTATACTTTATAAACTATAAACTTTATTAAATATATACTATATAAAATATATACTTTAAATTGTTTTAGTGATACCCACTTTCAATCCCAGTGTTTGAGCAGCTAACACATGAGAATGGGGAATTCAAAACCAGCCTAGCCCACAAAGCAAAGACTCTGTCTCCCAAAACACATGCTTCATCACTCTCCTAAGAAATTAAGCAGAAATAAAACTATAAAAATACCCATTTTAACTGGCATAAAAACCATTTCAAAATGGTTTTAAAGACTAAACCTTACTGTTAGATCTGAAACTCTGAAAACTCCTAAAACTGGAGCAACATTTCAAGACAGCGGTATTGGCAAGGACTTTCCACTAGAACGGAAAATAATCCTACTGATAAATGAAATTACATGACATTAAAAAGCTTCTGTACAGCAAAGCGTACAATCACCAAAGTAAAGTGACATGTGCAGGTGTCTGACCCATGGTCTGAGCCACACCCACAGGCAACTAGTGAGCACTGAGAATGGAGAGATGTGCCTTCCCCAGGGAAGAGCACAGGAATTGCTTATCCAGCACCAAATGGTCAGCCCTGAAAGCATGCACATGCCTGTGTTGAGGTCAGCCCTCCCCCTAGCATAGCTGTAGCCATTTTGTTTCATGACTGTAAGTCATTGAATAAATTGACTCAGAGCAAGGTCATGCTGATCACATATCCCGTTAGGTTCTGTGTGTTCTGAGGTTTGTTAATCCAACTCCCCAAAGCTTTATGTAGGACCCATCAAATTAAAGGTCAATATGAACTGTTGTGTCTAAAATGGTTTTGAGTCAGAGCTGACCACCAGGCAGCCCTTCCTGTACCTGCGTATGAGCTCACTGTGGTTTTTGAAGTTTTGGACTTCATAAAGCTGACAGAGAAAGATGTTCATCACTGTGGCTCAGCCCCTGAATTCTGAGCTACAGTCCTCATCAGTCAGTTTTAGGGTGTGCATTCAATAAACCATCCCTGTTTGACTGAGACCACTGTTTGTGTGGTTTTGGGGGCAACTCCTAAACCAACCCTAATATATGTATGTACATATATACAACTGAGTAGGCTGTACTTATATATTTAAGAATATATATGTATATATGTATTGTATGCAACAATGATTAGTGATTAAAAAACATAAATCTGAGAGGGGAAAGGGGGTAAATGGGAGGGCTTACAGAAGGGAGAAAGATGATGTAATCATATTATAATCTCAAAAAATAAAAGAAATAATTTAAAAAATAAATCTGAAATCATTTTAAAATCATATCTGAGCTACTATTTCCCCAAATTTCACTTACAGTGGCATTTTACATACAATTAACATTCATTACAAAAGATTACAGGCCAGTATCTTTAATTATACTATAATAGTTCTTAAAAAAAAAAACACTATCTATTGGATAATACTTAATTTATCCCTCTATTTTCTGATACTTAGATTTTTCAAACTTTTATTATAAATAACATGAATACCTTTGTCTGAAACTATTTCTGAGGGCTTTCTGTGTTTACTTTTTCTGAGGCAGATTCTTGCTATTACCCAAGCTGGCCCTGAGCTCCTGCAGTCTCATGGTCGTCCCTCTTCAACTTCTCAAGAGCTGGGATGACTCGTACCCATCACCTTCCACAGCATACTAAATCTTATTATCTTTTTAAGCTAAATCTCTTAAAACATCGGTTCTTAACATGTGGATCATGACCCCCGACCCTTTCACAGGGGTCACCTAAGATCATTGGAAAACAGAGATGTACACTACGAATCATAACAATAGCAAAATTACAGTTATGAAGCAGCAACAACATAATTTAACGGGGGAGGGGGGGACTACAACATGAGAAAGGGTTGCAATGTTAGGAAGTTTGAGAACAAATGTCCTAAAATAAAGTGGCCAGGATCAAAGGAGATGGTTGTCCTGTGCGGTCCAATCAGCAAGCGGACCAATTAGCAAGCTGACCAATCAGCAAGTTGACCAAGCAATCAGCAAGCGGACCAATCAGCAAGTTTAGTACCACTGACCCTTGGACCTCCCACAGCGACTGGAGGAACCTGCAGAGGCTGGAGGGCTGTCCTAGAGAAAACTGCTTTCCTGCCTGTTTGTGAGCATGTTTCTTAGAGACTTGACTACATTAACCCAGTCCCCACAGCCATTTCTCCCTGCTTTAGTGATGAGGAGGTTCAGACCTCCTGTGCTCCCGACTGGAGTTCCTCCCTCATTTTGACACCACTATGTCCTTTTCTGGGGATGTCTTGTATTAACTTCTCAGAAAACATGTTTTGCATCTTGTTTTGGTGACTTCATGTTGGGAAATCTGTCTCCTTGGAGGGAGGAGGAGGAGGAGGAGGAGGAGGAGGAGGAGGAGGAGGAGGAGGAGGAGGAGGAGGAGGAGGAGGAGGAGGAGGAGGAGGAGGAGGAGGCTCCTATAGTTTGAGGTTTCACTGTAGTTTGTTCAACCCCGACCCCATTAACCTCTCTCCCGCGCCCCGTCTGGTCTCTCATCTCTAATTTTTGCACTGCATCCCTGTGTACCCATCACACTGGTACTGATGACAGTATTCTGATGCTAGTCCTTTCCTGGTCATAAACACAGAGGCAAAAAGAAGCTTCTAGAGGCCCCAGAAATAAAACGATATTACCTGCTCTTAAAAAGGCCAAACTCAGATCCGCCTTTTCGGTTTGATGTTATAATTACTAGCTAATCTTAAAACAAATTTCCAGCATTTTATGCCACGGAAAACCTCAATGCTAAGGCTCCAGCGATCTTCCAATTATTTTCCACTGGGTAAGCCCGACTTCTTAATTTGTTAATTAGCAAACCTATGAAAATTAATTAAAATTGGCATCGAACTCCAAAAATTGCATACCACTGACTCCTGAGTATGAAATCTTAATAAAACTGTTGAAAAAGGTGAACTCTGGCTGGTTTTGATAGACCAAGCACTTGCTTGGGGAAAGAAATAATAAAACCAATAAAGCCCTTTCTAAGGGCATCTACGGGATCTTTTTATTAATTTTTTTAATTAACGTGCAAGATAATGGGCCTCATCCTGACATTTTCAGGAGTGTCTATCACATAGTTTGCTCAACCCCCATTACCCTTGCTTGTCCTTCCTCCTCTTCCTGCGCAGCCCCACAAATAACGGGAATCACATGACGGTTCCCACTTCTGCTTTCACAATGTGTGTGTTTAAATCTAGAGTCCAAACATAAGAAAATGTGTGATGTGTGTCTTTTATTCTCTCATCCATGTTATCACTCCCATTCCCCATATTCCTCCCTTGGGTCCCTCTCCCCTTCCCCCTCTCACCCTCTCCCCCCCCCCTGTTTAGTTCCCTTTCTGCTTTGCAAGCATCCATTTGAACACCTAGATTTCACCTATGATAGAAAATACAGTGCAGAACTAGTCTTTCTAGATCTAATTGTATTTCATTTAAGGTGTCAATCTATATCTCTACAGAACTCCACTGAAAATCTTAGGATTGCACTGCGGTTGCGCTGAGGCTGCACTATGGCTGCGCTGAGGCTGACGGGGGGGGGGGGGGGTGGGGGGGGGCAGCTTCTTCTCCCACTGCTTGATTTGAGTTTGTGGGATGGATTGATGGTGTGTTGTTTTGTTTTGACACACGTTCTCACTAAAAAGCTCAGGCTATTCTTGAACTCATAATTCTCCTGCCTCAGCCTCCCAGTGCTGAGATTACAGGTGTGGCTCCCAAGCCAAGCCATAGTTTTCATGGGGCTGCACATCGTGATGAGGGGTAAGCAATCTCTATGCACCAACTTCGCATGGAGACCGAACATGGGCAAAGCCTGAGGAAAGAACCTCAGCTAAGCTTCAAGCAAAGGAAAAAAGAAGAGAGATGCAGGGGGCTTGACTGACAGAAAAAAAATGGCACCCCTACTAAGTGTCAGGTGCACAGGGTTGGGAATCATGTGGTTCCTGATCTTTTTGTTTAAAAAAAAAAATAACTACATAGTAGCTATGTGTTGTTGTTAACCTCGTTATATCAGTGGCAAATCAGATTTAAAGGGATTAGCTGATAAACAAGCCTTTCTCTCAATCCCTCTGTCTTTTGAATGCTCTCGCTGTATGGGGGAGGAGTCTGGGTCATCTCTCCCCTAAAGTCTAATGCAAATCTCAGCCTCCAGTGGCCACTGGAGGAAGGAGGTGGTTATTAGAGCTGGCTCTTGAAGTGGGAGTAGGTAATGACAAGGCAGGCAATAATGTGACATTAGAGTTCACGCCACGTCAGGCTGTTTCAGATAATTATTTCATTTCCTGACTTTGAATGAGGCGGCTCCTCCCACTGTTTGCATATGAGAACACCAACTCATCCACAGTCTAGTCTTGGCACCAAACTGCTAATATGTGCCAGAGTTTTTATTTAAATGTAGTCTAATTCCAAAACTCCGGCTTTTTTTTTTTTTTTTAAAGCAGGGTTTCATACAGCCCAAGTTGGCCTCGAATTTGCTGGGGGGCTGAGGGTGACTTTGAACTCCTGATCTTCTTGCCTCTACCTCCAGAGTAGTAGGATGACAAGCATGTGGTATCACACCCAGTTTATATGGTGTTGGGGGATCCAACTCAGGACCTTGCAGATACATGCTGGATAAGCATTCTACCCACTGAGTTAGAACTCCAGATATAAAGCTCAGACTTTTAATCGCTGGTTGAAAAACACATTCCCACAAGCATACATACACATACATGTGCACACAGGGACACAAGGGTGCATGCATGACCACGTGGAAGTATACAGTTTCTTTTGTTTGGTTTTAAGCACTTGCTGTGTAGCTCAGGCCATCCACACCTAGTTTTCTTAAAGTGAAAGAAAGGTCTTGGTGCCTAGCACTGAGGGAGCTGAGGGTGGAGAATCCCAGGCTAAAGTTAACTAGGGCTCCAGAGCAAAACTCTGTCATAGAGACCTAGATGGTGGGAGAGAGAAAGGCTAGAACTCAAAGGGAGGTGGGATCTATGGAGACTGACTCTAACATAGCCTAGGCTAGTGGGATTGAAGGTCGTTTACTCTGGCTTAGGCACAGTCTCAACATGGCTCTCTTCCCTTCTCGCAATTCATCTGTTATTGTAAATGTTACCAAATCGGGCTCTTTGGGGTGATGGAAATAATCAGAAAGATGTGGGTGCTGGCATAACTAACTGTAGAGGAAATGTGGAAGCTGGCTTAACTAATGTACAACTGAGATGGACTGAGCTGCTCATGTACCAGTGTTCATTTCCAATACATAGAACAGGCAACCTTTCTAGGTGTGATGGTCCATGCCTGCAGGACCCAGAACTCAGTGTCCTCATCTCCACAGTGAGTTTGAGAGCCACCTCAGACGGCGTCTCAACTGCCTCTTCCCCAAAAGGAGTGAATTATGAAATCGCACCACGCGGTAAATCGCAGCAGTTGCCGAATGTTCACAAGCGCTCGGAAGTAACCGTGCCGATTGACTGGTCGACTCTTCTGCACCAGCTGATCTGCATAAAATGCTTTGAAAATGCAGCCGTCTTTTATTAAGGGCTGTTTATGCAAATTAGATCAGTCCTCAAATATATTTTCAAAAAAAAAAAAAAAAAACCTCTTTTGTAAGATCACTGCTCCCATTGTGTTTGCCTATGACTGTTTTATTTCTCTTTATGGTATTTCTCTTTGTGTGTACACAGAGCCCATTGCCGTGCCTGCCACCGAACACTCCCGTGCTAGAGCGTCCCCCACAGGAGCGGCACCCATGATTGTCTCCATGTGTGCCGTGCAAACACAGCTTTCCATAGTCTCACCCTCTGAGTCCTTGCATCAAAGCTGGTCCTGGCGGAGATGTCAGTTGCTCAACACATTTGGAGGTCACTTTACTTTTTCCATATAGATCATTACAGTTTGTGAGCACATACTAGTCCCCCACAAATCCCTTCAGTATTGCACGGATGTTAAAAGGGGGTGCTGTTACACGCACGTCCTCCCGCCATCAGGTTAACATTTCTTACTTATGATGGCCTTCACTGCGTGCCAAGAGGGATTGTTGATCCTTTGCCCCAGTCAGCTTGGCAAGTTTACATGTAGCCTCTGCCCTAAGACCCTGTGCAGCCATCCAGATGGCTTGGGATCTGCTCTGCCGTCCTTAGGAGACAACATCGACTCTTCTCTTGTCTGACGACTGCATAGAGTCCTCTGTGCTGGCACATACTGCATTTGTGTCTGGTGCTGGGACAGTATCTGTTCAATTTTTTCATGTATGACTTATAGTTTGATTTTGGGCTCCTTTGGACACCTCTAGGATACCAGGGGCTCCTGATAAACACCAGTGTGGATCTGGAGATTAGAGGAAGCAGGCCTGCATCTAGACTGAAGTCACTGACTGACAGTGGAGGGTGGCTCAAGGGGAAAGGACTTAGAAATGGAGAAAATTGCTGTGAGCTCATGAGAGACAAAGAAACTTGGAAACAAGAGTACAACAGGAAGTGAAATTGATCTTAAAAATGGAAAATTGCTAGTTTCCTGCACTGGTGAATGAGAGGGCTTTATTGAAGGCTTCTTGCTTTGAGACCACAGTACTGGTGATGAATCGGCTGAGAACCCCAAGCATGCCAGACACAGGTGGCTTTACAGGGAAGCAGTAGACAGTTTGATGCATAGTGAAGCTTGGGTAACAGTTCCAGTGGATGATTGAATTGTGATTCAGTGCACATCTAAGAGCTGAAATGTAGCCTGGCTAGTAGAGTGTTTGTATAGCATTCATGAAGCCCTGAGTTTCATCCCCAGTGCCACAAACATGAATTGTATTGGTTCATATCTGTAATCCCAGCACCCTGAGGGGTATAACCAGGAGGATCTGGAACTGCTTGCTGTCGTTCCTGGATACATACAGAGTTTAAGGTCAGCCTAAAATACCAGAAACCTCTTTGTTAAAATTAAAAATTAAAAATTAAATTTAGTGAAAGAGAAAAAAGAAGTTGATCTAAAGCATAAAGGGAAGATCAGGGTTTGCCATGACTTTGATAACCAAACTGATGAAGCCACGGGTGTTTCAGAACGTGGGGACAAAAAGGAGACGTAAGGACAGATGCTGAACCATGACACACACACTCCCAAAAGCATGTTGGAAGAGTCCTCCCAAACTCCTGGCAGCCAAGCAGGAGAGAGCATTACAGATGTGTGCAGAGGGAGTAGCCAGCGCCCAGGGCAGAGAAGCACATGGCTTTGTACTCTACCTTTCTCTCTTGTTAATCCCTGGCTATTGCCATCATCTCCTATCCAGAATGATTTCAATGCCTCCTTTGGTTCTAATATGTTTGGCCCATGGTAGCACTATTAGGAGGTGTCGCCTTGTTAGAGAAAATATGTCACTGTGGGGATGGGTTTTGAGGTCCTATGCTCAAACTCTGCCTGTTGTGGAAGAGAGTCTCTCCCGGTTGCCTGTGGGGAAGGGAGGTCTCCTTCTGGCTGCTTCAGATCCAGATGTAGAACTCTAGGCCCCTCCAGCACCATGTCTGCCTGCACACTGCCATGCCTCCCACCATGATGATAGTGGACTAAACTTCTGAAACTGTAAGTCAGCCCCATTTAATGTTTGCCTTTATGATAGTGGTCGTGGTCATGGTATCTCGCAACAGCAATGGAAACCCTAAGACAATGCCCAAGTGAATGGTTTTATTCCTGTTTTACAAAGATATTCAATGAGGTCAAGCATAACCTATGCCTTGTGCTACCATCTCTGCTTCAAACAGCTGTACCCTTGGATGCTACCAGATTAAAAATAAATTCTACATTTAACTGTTCATCAGTCTTTGAGATAACTTTTTTTTTTAATTACTGCTATTCAGAACCCATTGCAGACCTATTAAATCAGGATATCTAGTGACAGGTTTCATAGTTAGTCCTAACATGTAATAGAAGTTTGGTTAAGAGTCACAGGCTTGGAAATCAGGGCTAAAGATACTCCTCCTTTCATATGCACAGGCACTTCACCCCTCGATTCCTTGAAGGACTGTGGGTTCCATTTCTCACTGCTGTATCAAAATGACTAACAAAACAGCTTAAAGAAGAAAAGATTTATTTCTGGCTCCCAGTCTGAAGATAGTCAGTCCATCATGGTAGGAAAGTCGTCTTGGCAGGAGCTAGAGGTGGCTGTTCACACAGTACCCAAGGTCAGAAAACAGAACAGTGAGCTGATGTTCAGCTGTGCTCTCCGTCCTATTCAGTCCAGCAGTCCAGCTCATGGGATGGACACCCCATTCAGGATGGGTCTTCCACCTATCTCAGAAAATCACCCATAGACATGCCCCGAGGTTTGTCCCCTAGAAAGTTCTAGATCCTGTGTCTTAGTTAGGGTTTACTGCTGTGAACAGACACTATGACCAAGTCAAGTCTTATAAGGACAACATTTAATTGGGTCTGGCTTACAAGTTCAGAGATTCAGTCCATTATCATCAAGGTGGGAACATGGGAGCATTCAGGTAGGCCTGGTACAGGAGTTGCTGAGAGTTTTATGCCTTTCATCTGAAGGCTGCTAGCAGAATACTGGCTTCCAGGCAGCTAAGATGAGAGTCTTAAAGTCTACACTCACAGTGACACACCTACTCCAGCAAGGCCACACCTACTCCAACAGGGCTAAACCCTCTAATAGTGCCACTCCCTGAGCCTTTGAGTATATACAAACCATCACATCCTGCAAAGTTGATAGGAAGTATTATAATCTAAGTTTCCATGAAGTAACATACAAAAGCATGTAAGTACGTAGAGACCAGAGCCTCCAATAGGCTCTCCAAAAGACAAAGACCACTGATGGAACCTTTCAAGAGAAAAATCTCTGAGGAAGCTGATACACAGGCAAGCCTGGCTGGTCTCAAATTTTCCTACACCTTCCTCCCGCTCTGACACCACCATCCCAGTATTTATACACTGCGAATTCAGGGATAACACCAGCTTCAAGGCCTGAAGTATGAATGCATGGACCCCTCACTCTCGGCACCTGGAGAAACCGTAGAACCTGAAGTAGTCGATGTTCTCAGCAGGAAGGGGAGCACATAGAGAGCTTTGCTCTAACTAGAGGTCCATAGACAGGACGCCAGGAACTGAAAAGATTGAGGAAGGTATCTGAGGCACTGAGTTATGTACGAAGAAAGAAAAATCAGAGTGACACAGACATTTTAAATAAGGCACCTGAGATTGCTTCTGTGGTGATTAACACCTTCCTCTTTCATATTTAAGACTCACTCTCCTGGCTTTTACCTGAGAACCATTACTGTAGGTACAGTGACACTTCCTGAGTTTGGAATGTTGAAAAGCAAAGAAATCTTAGATCCCAACAGAACTGAGAGTCCACCCCATCCGTGCTGCCTGCTAAGTGAGTGACTTTAAGAGCCAGCCTCTGAAGTCTCAGCTTCTTCTCTTTGGAATTGTTTTTACATTTCTTTACTTATTTGGGAAGGAGAAACAGCGAGAATAAGTAGGCACACAAGGGAGGTCAGAGACTAACTCTCTGGAGTCTCTTCCCTCCTTTATCTGTCCCAGGCTCAGCAGCCTTTGATAACTCATCTCCACAGCTCAAGTCCTCTCTGCTTATCTGGACAATGGCAGTGATGAGGTTTGCCTTCCAAGGTTATCTCAAGGACAAATGGACCAGTTTACATAAAGGATTCACTCAAGTACTTCTGACTGCTGGATTTTGGTAGGATGAGGTATTACACATCATGGCAGTTACAAAACAAACAGGCATGTCTGCAACTGGCCTGGAAAATGTGGCTCTTTCTACCAGGAATTCCATGTTTCAAGTGATTAGCTTTGAGAAGATAAAGCGTCTGCAAACATTCGGATTCTTGCTGTTACAGTCACGTGTAATCTCAGCACTCAGCAAAGCTAAGTCCCAAGGCCTGAAAGTTCAAGACTAGTCTGGACTACATGAAAACCTGTCTCAAAAATAAAATAAAAGCTGGATGGTGGTAGTGCATGCCTTTGATCCCAGCACTCAGAAGGCAGAGGCAGACAGATCTCTGAGTTCAAGACCAACATGGTCTACAGAACAAGTTCTAGGACAGCCAGTGAAACGTAGAGAAATCCTGTCTGGAAAAAACAAAAATAAAATAAACAGTGGGGATGAGAGATTTCTCAGTTAGTAAAATGCATCCTGCACAAACATAATAGCCTGGATGTGAGCTCGGATCACCCACACCCACAGGGAGTGGTGGGAGAAGGGACGCATTGCATCTCAGTGGTTAAGGAGATCTTGGTAATGTGGTGACATTTAAGTTGAACTGAGTATTAAAGTCACTAATAAAAACACTACTGGCAGATCTGTGTGTTACAGCTTCAGAGTTAGCCTGACACTCCTGGGAAGAACAGCCTTCAATTGAGGAATTGCCCCCCCTCCCCATGCAGCAATCAGAGTCTTTATTGCTGTGATAAAACACCATGACAAGAAGCAACTTTGGGGAAAAGCTTCATTTCATTTTATAGCTTATAGTCCATCACCCAGGGAAGTCAGGACAGAAACTGATGCAGAGATGGTGGAGGGATGCTGCTTGCTGATTTGCTCCTCGTGGCTTACTCAGCCTGCTTTATTATAGAGCCAGAGCCCACAACAGGCTAGGCTCTCCCCCACCAATCACTAATTGAGAAAATGCAATACATACTTGTTCATAAGCTATCTTACAGAGGCATTTCTTCAATTCAGAGTCCTTCTTCCCATTGACTCTACTTTGTGCCAAGTTGATATAAAAACCACTATCATCAGATTGGCCTGTGGTCATTTTTCTAGATTGACTGCTATTTGACATAGCAAGGTCCAGCCCACTATGGATGGTGCCACTCCTGGACAAGTGGTCCTGAGCTATATATGAAAGCAAACTAAGCAAGCCTTGCTTGGAAGGCAAGCCAGACAGCACCACTCCCCCATACACTCTGCCTCCCTGCCTTGAGTTCCTGCCCTGACAGTAGCGTGGAAGTGTAAGTAGAATAAACCCTTTCCTCCCCAAGTCGCTTTTGATCAGCGTTTTATCACAGCAGTAGACGGCACAGTAGGATGCTATAAAAACTCTTCTTGAAGGGAAAGTTTCCTGAGGGGACTGGTTTATTCGGGCTGTCGCACAGGATGACAATCAAGGCTAAAATATTAGGCTGGGGAGAGGGCTCAGTGAGTAGGTGACCATGAGTTCCTAAATGAACATGAGTTTGAGTCCCCAGCACCCTAGGCAAGAAGTTGGGCCTAGAGTTGTATCCACAGCATGGTAGTTGTATCCACAGCATGGTAAGCCCTATTGTAGGGGGTGGTGGCAGAAGGAATTGCTTCCTAGCAACTTAGGTCTAGGTTCAGTGAGTGACCCTGTCACAATGAATGAGGTAGATAGCAACACAGCAGGACACTTGATGTCTTTCTCTGGCTTCCCACTCATGGGTACACCCCAGAACCCATGTGTACATCCATCCTACATGTGTATGTACATGCACATGGGTACACCCCAGAACACAAGTGTGCACCCATCCTACATATATATGTACATGCACACTGTCTTAGTCAGGGTTTCTAGTCCTGAACAGAACATCATGACCAAGAAGCAAGTTGGGGAGGAAAGGGTTTATTCAGCTTACACGTCCACATTGCTGGTCATCACCAAAGGAAGTCAGGACTGGAACTCAAGCAGGGCAGGGATCTGGAGGCAGGAGCTGATGCAGAGGCCATGGAGGGATGTGACTGTCTTGCTTCCCCCGACTTGCTCAGCTTGCTTTCTTATAGAACCCAGGACTACCAGCCTGAGGATGGCACCACCCACAAAGGGCCTTCCCCTCTTGATCACTAATTGAGAAAATGTCTTACAGCTGGATCTCATGGAGGCATTTCCTTAACTGAGGCTCCTTTCTCTGTGTTTTGTGTCAAGTTGATACACAAAACCATCCAGTACATACATAAACATCCATATACATGTGTACACACATGTGAAAATAGAACACATGGTTTATATTAGACATGTAATAATAGTAAGAGCTATAGTAATAGTAAAATTAGTAATAATAATAAATAAATAATAAGTAATAATAAATAATAGGAATAATTGTTAGAATTCACACTGGACTGTGAGAAGTGAGGAAACCCTGGTAAGAGAGGCTGTGCTCAGTCTGTATTTTGAAGAGGACTGGGGCCAAAAAGAGGAGCTTTGGGTTAATGCAATGAGGAAAGATTTTACACCGAGGTCTTCAACCCTGGTGAAACAGAGCAGGAGGTGGCCATATCAGCAGCCTTGGGTAGAGACATATGTCTTGGATAGATATGTCTTGGGTAGATATGTCTTGGGTAGAGACATATCCAGAAACACTTTGTAAACAAGCTCCTTAACATAGCTGTCTTCAGGGATCATCTGTAAAACATAACTATGATATTTCATGGGTGCCACGAGAAATGCATGAGTACTATATATGTAACCATGTTCAAAAGTGCCAAGATACTCTAGGCTATAACGTTCTAACGCATGGTGAGGATACAGCCCAGTGAGAGCACACTTATAAAGCCCTGAGTTGGATCTCTACTGAGGCACAAAATGTAGAAGAGCACACACCTACAATCCCAACAACCCAGGAAACTTGAAGTAGGAAAATCAGAAGTTCAAGGCCATCCTTGGCCCAGAGTTCAAGGGCAGCCTGGGCTACTTGAGACCCTATTATCATAAAAAAGAAGAGTCTAGTCCCTCATGTCTTTTAGTATTAAGTGGGACATTCTAAAGCATTTAGATGCCTAATTAGACCTGTGTCTTGTCTACACGTATGTGAGGTTTTCTCAGGGTTTGATTTTTATTTTGCTCCACTTGAAAGATGTAATCAAAGGGGGAGTGGTAAGATGGGTGAATATACCAATCTTCTATAGCAGAATATTCACTTCTCCAGTGGTGAGAGGGGACTTTACTTGCATAAGTGTAAAAAAAAAAAATGTTTAACTGACCATCCTTGACAAGATCTGGACCTTTTGTGTGAGAATGTAATCCATGTTTACAGTGAGCTTAGATTCGGGGCAGATTTTTGAGCTCTTGTCTTTCAGCATATTCTCTGGAGGAATGTGTCCTTTTCACTAGAGCATCTGCCGGAGCTTGCCTGCTGAGCCCGGGTGGGGGGTGGGGGGAGAGTCTTGCAACTCTCAAGGAGGTTGAAAAACTGTAGATGAGAACTCGTACCTACTTGGGATAAATTGGCTGTTCTGTGTTCAGAACCTGTGTTGAGGAATAGTTCAGAGAGCACATCCAGGTCCCAGGGAACGGTCGGTCACAGGAGCCTTATTACAGGGCTTATCTCTACACCCATGCTTACTTTTTTTTTTTCAAACGCAAAGAACGGCCACTGGCTTGAGACAGGCCCAGTACATCCTTTATTCCAGCTCCTTTATGTTCCCCTTTTAAAGAAGCTGTCAAGTTCTCTTTCTGCAGCTGACAGGAAAGGCCAAATCTGGGATGCTGCAAAGCAGGCACAAAAAGAAAGTTTTTTGTGTTGATGTTTTTACCAAGTGAGCTAAGGAGAATTTTAGAATCATGTAATTTACTCCGGAGGCATTTACTGTACATAGCTATAGTGATGGTAATTTCTTTCATTGTTGAAGTGAAAAGATAACCATCAATCAGTTGTCAATTGGTCAATTGCAGAAGTGATGAAAAGAACCCAGTTGGAACAATCACTTCTGTGGCTACCTAGACCATTGGGAGGCTTGAGAGAAGCGTGGGAACTGGATTGCGTTTTTTAAAGGGATTGGGCCAGATCGCCAGAAAGGTTACTGGGCATCACTGTCCAGTAAAGCACGGCTTTTCCATTATGCGTTTTCAAGCTGAAAAATAAAATTGAAACATGAGGTTAAAAGTATAAAATTGTTCCCTGAGCTAGGTAAGAGGTAACCAATGCTCCCCTCAGACCCTGAAAATTAATGTTCTCTTAATAGAAGAATAAATAATAACTCATTAATAAGAGCAACAAGTTCATAGCAATGGTGTGTACCATCTTAGCTCTGGTCCTGGGAACCTTGAAACAACACACTTTCCAGGTATTTTCCCTAAAGCATGGGAAAAACCAAGTTAATTTTAAACATTATGTTTAAACAAACATCTGCAAATAATTTTGTTGTTAAAACTTATGTGTGTTCACATAAAAGTTAGGATAACAGTAGTTTTAAAAAATCATTAACTTGCTTGAAAGGGAGTAATACCTTAGGACCTAGTGCTGGGAATGTGATTTCCTAATAATTTCTCCTATTTCTAAGAATAGCAATGTTATAGATTTATTCTGAAAGAGTCCCAAATATATCTTGTTGGGGGTTTTGGTTGGTTGGTTAGTTTTGTTTTTTGTTTTGTTTGGGGGTTTTTGGGGTTTTTTGTTTTGTTTTGTTTTGTTTTGTTTTGTTTTGTTTTGGTGTTTTTTTTTCTTTTTTTTTTTTTTTTTTTTTTTTTTTACTGTGGTAGGTAATAAAAAAGGATTACAGGCCCCCAGAAGGACACAGCATCATCAGTGTGCAATCCAGCCCATGGTTTCTTAGATACCGTATTGTCTATTCTGTTCCGCTATGTGAAAAATGTTGAATATCAACAATGGGTTTCAGTGCTGCATTGTTGAGTTTTGTATGAACTAATCTAGCTTCACTAAAAAAAAAAATAGAAGAAAAAAGAAAAAAGAAAGAAAGAAGAAATAAAGGGAAAGAAAAAAAAAGACAGCTTTGAACAAAAGTCCACAGCCAGTGTGTTCCAAGTCCCTGCTCAGGGCTGACTGTGGCAGGGGACACTCTCCTGCTGGCTCTCTCTGTCCACACTTAGCTGGCTCCCGTCCTCAGGTGCACGGCCACACCCTTGCACCCAACCTTGATCCTCTGATGGGGAAGGTCCCAGGACTTGTCAGCTGGGACAGGCCTCACCCCCAAGAGCTCTGTGCAGTACTGAGAAGGTAAGGGATTACGAAGCTTCTCTGCCCGGGTGGGCTGGCCTAGCTCGGAAACTTTGTAGAGAACCATGGATTTTTAACTTTCACCCCCCTCTCTCTCTGTTCTTCTCCACTTCCTCCTCCTCTTCTTCCTCTTTCTCCTTCTTCTTCTTCCTCTAGCAAACCTGACAGATTTCTCCAGAAAAGTGGCCATCCATGGAATGAGTGAAATACTCTTTCTGTTCCAGTAAGTAATTGACTCGTAACTAAAACATAGGCGTGGTTGCTGTGTCAAGTGCAGGGTGAGTGGCTGCTGGCACAGGTGCTGCTGCTTCCCCTTTCGCCTGAAAAGAAAAGGGGCTTAACCTGTGATTAAGTTTCAAGTCAATTGACCTCAACATGATAGCACATAATTCTCCTTTGCCTCCCGAAAGGCCCGGGTTCCTGTTTTGACCCTGGTCCTGACACCTGTGCTTTTAATGTCTCCCCCGGTGCAAAGGCTTGAGTCGCTCTTTTCCTTTAAAGTGAGTACAGAAGAGCTCAGGGTGAATCCTAGCGGTATGGACCAGAACTATCTCTGAATTAGTGCTCAGTGAGTTGGTTTGTGAGGGGTTTTTTTGTTTTGTTTTGTTTTTTGTTTTTAATGTATTAACTCGAAATTCATGAAAATTATTCTTGTACAGTTTTAGGCTCTGATTTTATAGACAAATTTCATTTGCTGCGAAGGTTACACAAAGTCTGGATCAGTGAATTGCAGGCAAGTAAGGGTATAAGAAACTTGATGTAAAGTGCTTTGGAGTGCTCGATACATCACATTTCCACAAGCTCGACAGACCTCAATCTTTGCTGATTTTTTTTTGAGCTCTAAGATGGAATAGCAACATTGTTTCTCTGAGTTTCTGCAAACAGGATCAAAGTCTATTTAATGTCTGCCGGATGCCCCTCTTGAATTTTGGAGTCAGACGGATACATACTAGCCAAAAGCAAAATTAAATCAGTGATAGCTAAAATTACTGCTCTAGGTTCATTTTCCATAGACCAGTTGCATGCCAAGAGTCTCTGTAAGATTCAGGCAACTACAGACTGCTGCGTTTTCTTCTTTTTCTTAACATGGGAATTAAAAGTGCGCGCTGATGGTGGCTACTCAGCCCCATTTTGGGGCCAGGCTGTGATGAGCTGTCTAAAGCCATTTCTGACCCTCTGCTTGCAGCAGCGAGCCTAAATTTCCCCCCTTGCTTGCCCATCACTGTCAGTCAATTATAGGATTGAACTGAACCAGAAAATCTGGTACAGTCTGGTAATTAGTACAAAGGGTTTCCAGTCTAGTGTGAAGACGGAGATGCAGGAGCCCCAGCAGCCCCAGAAATCGTTTTGATTGGACATGGGCATTGCTTTTTAGTGCTGCCTGGTGACTTCCTAAAGATAATACCTCCTGCCCTACAGGTCTTCCTTCAAGTACATTATGGGCCTTTTTGAAAGAGTCTGTGTGTGTGTGTGGGTGTGTGTGTGTGTGTGTGTGTGTGTGTGTGTGTGTATGTGCGCGCGCGCACGCGCATGCAGGCACATGTGTCTGTGCATGTGTGTGTCTGTTTCTTTTTTTAGAACCCACTTCTCCCATTTTTAGACTGTCATTTTTACCTATCAAACAGACACATTTTGACTTGCCCAACAAAGAACCAAGTTATCAACACTCGCAGAAGCTGACGTTTTTAATTCAGGCTTCATTATGGCTTTGAGTTATGACAGTGAAGTACAAAGACGTTTTAAGGGGGTTTTTTCATTATTTTTTTTAAATCCAGCATTGGGATGTTTATCTTTCTTTTGTAGTCATGCTTCCCTCTCTATCTTTTTCTTGGTAATATATAATTAGCATTATCAAAACCATCAGCTATCATCCATTTTGACTTTTGACCTTTATTTTTTTTAATACGTCTCAAACTAAAATAAGAAAAAAAAACCCTACATAACCCATCTTAATTAACTATTTTGGGATTGTTGAAACAATGCCACATTTTTTCAAGTGTGAATCTCTTAAAGTAGAATAAGAATAGATAAATAACAGACCTTATGGTAAATAATAGCAACAAAATTAATCTCATGAAAAACATTTCAGCTGCAAGTGTGGTTGCACCGTCTTTATTTCAGCACACTTTTTAAACTTATATTCTAGAGACTTGGGCTTGTTGGCAGTGCTGGTTTGGGATAAATTGTGGATGTTTTAGGGATATATATATATATATATATATTCTTTGATTCAGAATCACAATGACCTAATCTTTTATTAAATAAAATGAAAGAGTTTGGTAACCTCTCAATGTGGCCAATGCCTACCTCCAAAAGATAGATATATGTGTATGTAAGAACAAATTGGAAGATGCTGGGTACAAAATTGCAGAACCAGCAGGGTCCAAACTAAGACAAGCAGAAAACACACGGTTCTTCATTTCCAAGACTCTTGTCTTTAGAACAATCTGCACGGTGATTCCTTAAGACACACGTGTGTCCTGAATCCTCTAAAGGAAGATTAACCCAGGTCTTGCTGTAGCATTAAGTACTTGTTTTATTCTGTTTGCCTTCTTCAGAAAATGGCTGGTACCATGCCTGCTAGCAATCCTCTTGTCTCTGACTTTACTGTGCCTGCTGGGGAGCCTTACATCTCTGACTTTGCTATTGCATTTCAAGAAGGTTAATGTTGCTTTTGTAGCTCTGTCAGAAGTAAAGCATTTCCCCCAATAAACACGTAGTGATTTCCAAGGCTGTTTGTGCAACAGCGTTTCTGCTGAAATTCTTCTGTATTCATTTCTCCATTGTTTATTAATCATAACACAGTGTTATGCTTTGAGAATAAGCATATTTATGTAATTAACACTTTTTGTTTTTAGCTAAACCTTGCTCATTAAAAACTAAGAGGGTCTCAGAAAACAATATAAGTAGACGACTTCTCTAGGATGCTATTTACGTTCAATTTGAACTTGCTGTTAGCTTTACATCTTCAGCTGTGCCCAAGAATTCTCTAAGCACGTTCTGGCGATATTCTCCTTAATATTTTTTTAATAAATCTAAACTATATGTTGAGATTACAAAGGTGCTGGCCACATGCAGTATAATGCAGTTCTGTACTTGAAAAACTGAAGGCTCCGTGGGTCTGTATCAAATTCCAGGGGCCCACAAGTTTCAGTCCAAACACATTCTTTGTCATTTCAATCTTGTTCCAAGAGACAAGAGCAAAACTTTTTTGTGTTTTTATGTTTTAAATCAGCACCTAATGTGTTAGATACCACAGTAACATGTTCCAATGGAGTATGTTCCCATTGGTCTCCTTCAGCCCCGTGTCCTCTACACACCTCAACACCTGTTTTCCCCTTTTGTCTTCCCAACCCCCAGACTCTTTTCTGTTTTCCTAGGAGTACAATTTGAGATGAACCTTAAAGGGTATTAAGTATTGTGATTTCAAACTAAGTTTTGGGGGACACTGAGGCTGTAGAGAACAGGAGACTGGTAACTGTTTGGTCCCTAAGCTCAGAAAACCTGTGCCGCTGGCTGCTGAGAATGTACATGAGAGGTACAATTACTCAGGATGAAGAATTACTCGGGCCACCTTATACATAGGAACGCACAGCATAGCCAGGATTGTCCATGGAGACCGTGACATAGTCAACTTTGTTTCTCAGTCTTGGACTCTGGTGAACTTTCCCCACATCACGGGTCATTGTGTAGACATTCTGTTACTAAAAGCACACACTGAGGGAGAAATTGCCCTGTGCTCAGAATCAAGACACGAGCTTGGACCAAATCCAGCCCTTTGCTTCCGCAGTACTATTATTTCTGGGTGCATACTTGTGTTATTAAAGTACCAATCCATTTTTTTCCTAAGAAAGTAATATTTTGGAGGTAATTTTTAAGATGTGAGTGTGGTTTTTTAAATGCACAGAACATAAAGGTGACAACATAGGCATTTTAAAGCGCATGGCTCATTGGTCTTAACTGGGAGGGATTTTTTTTCTTTCCAAAGTGGAAAAATTTTAATTAGGACTTAAATTCAAATGTAAGAAACATAGAACAAATTAAGGAAAATTGAGTCACAAATTTTCCAAAAATGCATTTGATAAAATACAATTCCCATAAGCTTTGCTACATGACAGGATAACATGATATATTTAGGGATATAGAACACGCTATGTCTTTATCTTGACAATTCATAGTGAAAGATGAAAAACACTAGAGAAAATGTGTGTGTGTGTGTGTGTGTGTTCAGGAGTGAATACTCTGAATTATATTACATATATATAAACATATATATGAAATATAATGTATATATTTCATATATATTTCACTCCGAACTATGTTATTCACAAGTTTCATTTCACATATGCAGACTCAGTTTTTGTGAAAATTTGCTGCCTTTATTCTTCGAGCCTAATATTTTATTGAACACATTTTGGGGAGTTCTTGAATTGAACCTTTGCAGAGAAGGAACAGCCCAAACAAAAAACCCTACCAAGTAATTTTTATGTTATTTATGTCAACTGTGTGCGTGCTTCCCCGTCCTTTATCTTCATCTTATAGAAAGGAAATCCCATTTATTCACTCCCTCAACAAACAGTTCAGCATAGAGCTCAGGTGCTGGGAGTCCAGGAATCAGTTAGGCAGGCAAGCGGGGCCCATCACCTACAGTGCTGGCGGAGCCAGGGAGTGACCCCGCGGATACAAAGGCGGGCAGCAGCTCAAACAGGTCTGGAAATCTGTCACATCTGTAGCTCCATCTAACTGTGTTTGTTCTGCTGATCTTGTTGGGTTTTTTAATTTGTTTGTTATGTTGGATTTTTTTTTCCTGATTCCAAACTGAGAGAAAAGGGCAGGTGGGCTGGGGGTGCCCACCAATGCAGAAGGTACAGCGTGGCGGATTCCTCTGAGGCTCTTCCATGGTAATGCAGGAATGTGTGCATGTGTTGTTTGGAAGGGAGATATGAAGGGGAAGAAGAGGAAGCATGCAGGCACAGGCCACTTTCTGACCTCAGCCCTTCCAGACTCCTTAGCTGTGTTGTCCTTCAGACACAAAGATTCCTTTCAGGGGCTGGCACAAGACCTTCTTCAGTCAGAAGCCTGCATACCTTACTTGTCTGTCATAGCTCAGTGTCCAGCAATCAGATTCAGTTCTTGCTGGTACCATGGGCCCTATCTTAAACCGAAAGTGTTTTCTCTGACTGGTCATCCAACGATCTCTTTTGAGCTGTTACCTTCACTGGGGCGGCAGTGTGATGGCACATGAGTGGCACATGATGCAATAGGACCATGAGCACAGTTGACTTATGGTCTTTGGACCATCTTCATGTCACTAGAACATGAGAACAGAAAATGTGGTAGTACCCAGAGAAGCTTCTGAAAATGGCAGAATTCTGCCTTCTTGTTGGACTGTTCTCTGGAGATTCACCCAGAGGCAGAATATTTACTCCTGTGGTCATGCTTTTGCTCAGAAGCATAAAAAGCTGTGGAGATTTCAAAAGTCAAGAGGGGAAAGTACTCATAAGTGAGAGGAAATGAGTCCCTGTGTCCACTATAGCATCTGCCTTTGCTGTCATGGAGTCCCCGTGTCCACTATAGTGTCTGCCTTTGCTGTTACAGAGTCCCTGTGTCCACTGTAGCATCTGACTTAGCTGTCACAGAGTCCCTGTGTCTACTATAGTGTTTGCCTTAGCTGTCACAGAGTCCCTGTGTCCGCTGTAGTGTCTGACTTAGCTGTCACAGAGTCCCTGTGTCCACTGTAGTGTCTGCCTTTGCTGTCACTGAGTCCCTGTGTCCACTGTAGTGTCTGCCTTAGCTGTCACAGAGTCCCTGTGTCCACTGTAGTGCCTGCCTTTGCCATCACGGGGTCCCTATGTCCACTGCAGCATCTGCCTTTACTGTCACAGAGTCTCCGTGTCCACTGTAGTGCCTGCCTTTGCTGTGAGGAGTAGTCAAAGTGAACCATCCTACCCCTTTTGGATGTTGCAAATTGATTTTGTTTGCTTATTTCCTCATGTTCATCTCAGGGTTTCTATCCCTGGAACATTGTTAGAAAATATGAAGGAAAGGCCCAGGAAAGACTTTGGGGTGCTTCAAGTAAAACCAAGAGCTCTCTCTGTTTCCATCTAGTTAGCTTAGATCAATTTTCTAATCTATTCTCCTGTGTCATCTACCTATTGATACATGCTGGGCCTCAAAGTGCTGGCTTCCTTTGACTCTTTTAATTAACTTTTAAAATCAATTATGGTTATTTGTATAGATTCCTATTGTGTCTTCTCTTTGCCTTTGCATGGTTTGGGTTTTCGCTTTGTTTTGTCTTTTTGATTTTTGCCTTTTTTGTTTACGATACTCGCTCTTGTGAATCAACAGTATCTTCCCTTCCACCTCTTGAACTAGAGAAACTAATAAGAGGCTAAATGAGCCTGAGACTATAGGGGCACTGGGATCCTTAAATTATTTAAATTGAAAAATGGCTGGTTTTACAACCAGAAAAACTCAAGTGGACTGTAAGCCCTACTTGACCGTCCCCTTCTCTGGATGATCCTGTAACGACAGCTGAAGTTATCTGCCATCCATGTCACTGTCCAAAAGAGCAGCTGCTTTCACTACTAACCTCTGCTGCAGCTCTAGGACATTGGAGCCAGTTCAGGGAAGAGGAGTCTGGAGGATGGGAAATTTGACCAGAATCTGAAACTGGATCTAGTGTCATAAAAGCTCAGTGAAGGCAACAGACCCAAGAGCAAAGGCCAGGAGTCACCCCTCTTCTCCCAGAATGGAGGCTTAACAACTCTCACATGGAAGGCTGGAGGGGGCAGATGGAAGGCACAGAGTAAGGGATGGGTAGAAGTCAGCGCAGTTGCTGCTTTAAAAGGTTTGCAAGCTCCCATACACATCCCTGGTTTTATCTTCATTTTTTTAAATTGTGTGTTTTGTGGTATGTAGGTATGTGCACCTATGGAGGTCAAAGGTTGGCATTGAGCGTCTTGTTCTATAACTTTACACCTTACTTTGTGAGACAAGTTTTCTAGTTGAGCCTGGACTTCATTGATTAGACAAGACTGGCTAACCAGTGAGACCCTGGGACCCTCCTGTCTCTGCTTACCTAGTACTAGTATTACAGGGAACGCTGGCACGCCTAGCATTTATGTGGATATTGGAGATTTGAACTCAGGCCCCCATGCTTGTGTTGTAAGTGCTTTACCCACTGAGCCATCTCTATAGTCCCAGGGTTTTTTGTTTTGTTTTGTTTTGGTTTGGTTTTTTTTTTTTTTTTTTTTTTTTGGTAAGTGAGTCACACTGGTGTCAGCATCTATTGATTTTCTGAAATCCATCAATGCCAACAGCATTAAATCACAGATGTTAACAGACATGGGTCACACTATGACTTTTTATTTCCCTCACTATGACAATGAGGAATTTATTCATATGTACACATATACAGACATACATATAGATAACACACACACATACATACATACACACACACACACATACCTTATATGCATTTACCAAGCTAGATGCATTATACTACAAAATAACAAAATAAGATCTTGATTCACTTAACTCAAAACACTAAGCATCTACCTCCCACTAATAAATCAAAATATTGAAATTAAAAGAATATTGAAATCAGAAATACAGAACACATTACAAGTGATTTTTAACATGGAAAAATACTAGGCTTTTATAAATCTCTCATTCTTTTACATTTAAAATTTTTTAAAAAAAACAAAGTCTGACAAATTAGATTCAAAATCGCAGTCTTTTTTGTTTTGATTTGTTGGAAAGTAGCCTGTTCCCTCTTTCACAGACTCTGAAAACATTTGTCAGGAAACTTCCAACACTGTCGTCACCATGGCAACCACCCGCCAACAACCATTGGTGGAAGGCTGGCTATAATCTCCACAACTCTATTCTCTTCTCCAAGCCTTAAATTCAAGCCTGGTCTGCTCAGAAATTTGAGGGTGGAGGTTAATGTTGAGGTTGAACTACCCTACCAGTAGCCCCTCTTTGCATGTAGCTGACAAGCTCAGGTAGCAAATGAAGGAGTGGAATGACGCCTGTGACGTCACACAAAGGCTAAAGTGATGATGACAGCTTACATGGCAAGGATCTTGAGCATCTGGAGAAGTCAGTCTGTCTGTCTAGCTTCCCAGCATGGTTTGGCCCTCATAATCTCAAAATGTTTGTATGTTCATGTGACATGTCTGTAAACTGATTTTTGGTGGTGCAAGATTGATGAAATTATTTAGGACTCTTTTTTTCCATTTTAAGTTCAGATATAGCATAATATGTGACTCCCTGGCTCCTTTCTCCAGTTAAAGAACATAAAGCCCTTTCTACTCCCACACCAAAGTGCCACAATAACAGAACATGAGGGGCCCTTTTTGAGGCTCCCTGGACCTCCCCCATTAGTATGTACTGATGGTATACTCTCTTGTAAGAGAAACTTCCTTAACTTTTATTTATTCCTTGGGGACACCTATGGCAGGTGAAAGTCCCCCAGGGTGACTTAACTCCAACACATTCTCCCAACATGACAACGTATTGGGGGTAAGTGAGCAAAAGAATCATGTTTTTGATGGACCTTAAATTTGCTGTGACTCACCCTTAGCAGTCACCTGAACACTGAGATTATCAGATTAGTTCATGTTTCCTGCAAGCTCAGTGCTAGTCAAGACCATCCTCATGAAATTCAATGAGTACACAAAGACACATAGACACACACACAGACACACACACAACTTTGGGACTGGAAAGAAGGCCCAGTGGTTAGGATAACTGATGTTCTTGCAGAGGCTTGATTCCCAGGACCTGCATACTATCTTACAGCCATCTGTAACTCCAATTCCAGGGGATGAGACCAAAGACCCCCTTCAGGCCTCTAAGGGCACACAGTGCACACACATACACACATATATGCAAACAAAGCACTCACATACATAACATAAATCAAAGTCAGGTGTGGTGGTGCATGCTTTTAATCCCAGTGCTTGGGAGACAGGAGACGGCCCATCTCTGTGAGCTGGAGACCAGCCTGACCTACATAGTGAGTTCCAGGACAGCCAGAGATACACACTGAGAACCTATTTCAAAAAATAATAATAACAATAGAAATAATGACAAATTTTTTTTTGAAAACAAAAGTGAAGCACACTTAGCAAAAAGGAAGGAGAAACTTAGAAGAACCAGTGAGGGAGGGCATGAGAGAGAAGATGGTGAGAACATCGTGACGGGCTGCTGTCATAAGGCCCGTGGCAGTGGACAAAGGCGTAAAAAGACAATGATAAAAAAAAAAAAAAAAGTGAAATTAGTAGCCAAGCTTCCAGGATAACAAATTGCAGCTCTCCTGAGATGTGAGCTTGGGTACTTTGAGCTATCTCTGGCTCTCCACAGTGCTTTCTTGGTTGAAGCTGTCCTTCCAGCCTGAGTCTCCAGGGAGCCACCATGCCGGTACTGTGCACAATTGAAAGCAGATGCTGAAGAGTCATGTGACACCACAGGGTTGTTACCAGAGGAACATCTTTGTACAATCATGCCAAGTTTCGTTGTTTTATTAATTGGTGTGTGCTACTTCGGGCTATTTTCTAAAATTTTTAGTGTTCAAAGTGCAATCATTTTCTCACAAATGGTTCTTAAAGTCTAAAATTCAGAGTACAGCCAAACTCATTACATCAGGAAGTCTGAAGATAAAATCCATTCATCAATATATTCTGAACTCCACTGGTGACTGTCAAGCGTACCTAAGGTAGACAGAGCCGCAGGTCCAAAGAAAGGAGGCAGGGCAAAGGAAGAGGGCATGGGTTATAGGCATGAGTCATGTCTGCACTGCAGTTTGTCGATCTGACTTTCCCAGACAGTCTCCACTCCTTGTGTCTGTGCCCTGGTCCTTGGACATTAAATGAGCAAAAGGCAAAAGAACTCGGCAGCCTCTCCATAGCTTCGGAATTCTCATTAAAGATAAAAAAATTATAAATAGTTGAGGAAGATGGCTCAATCTGTAAAATACACAAACATGAAGACCTGAGTTCAATCCCCATCATCTATGTAAAAAGCTTGTGTGTATCTGTAATCCCAGCACTAGGAAAGCAGAGACAGGAGGATTCCTGGCACGTAAGAACTAGCCAGCCTAGCCTAACCTGACCAGTGAGTTCTGCATTCAGTGAGACTTTTTATTTTTCTGTCTTGAAAAATAAAGTAAGAGGGCTGGGTGTGATGGTGTGTGCCTTTAATCCCAGTACTTGAGCGGCAGAAGCAAGCAGGTATCTGTGAGTTTGAGGCAGGCCAACCTGGTATACATAGAAAGTTCCAGGTCAGCCAGTGTCAGATCCTCTCTCTCTCTCTCTCTCTCTCTCTCTCTCCATATATATATGGAGAGAGAGAGAGGGAGTGTGTGTGTGTGTGGAGAGAGAGAGTTTATAGAGAAATAATATATAGTATACATGTATATGTACATATATATGAATGTATAGTGTAGACATATACATATACAAATGGGGGGCTGACCAGGTGGTTCAGTAAAAGTACTCACTGCCAAATTCAAAAATCCAAGTTCAACCCCTGGAATCCTCATGGTGGAAAGAGAAAACTGGCTCCTTCACATTTGTCCTCTGACCTCCACAGGTACAACACACGGCCTGTGTCCCCACATACATGTCATACACACACACAAAGGCAATAATAACTTTTCAAGTTAATAATAAGGTGGAGAACTCTAGGAAGACACTTGGCATCAACCTCTGGTCTCCACACATATGTCCACACACATACACATTCAGAACATATTCAGTCCCATACATCTCAGAATTTACCCAGCAAGATCACTCACTATCCAGCTCTCTCTACATCCGGATGGATAGTCAAATTACAGCATAAACCTCCCAAGCTATGCACATGTAGATGAGAGCCTTAAATGTATTTCGGACAAGGAGAAAGAAAGAACGAAAGAAAGAAAGAGAGAGAGAGAGAGAGAGAAAGAAAGAAAGAAAGAAAGAAAGAAAGAAAGAAAGAAAGAAAGAAAGAAAGAAAGAAAGAAAGAAAGAAAGAGTTTTAAATTACAGTCACTGCTGACATGGTACTCATCTGACCCTCACTCCAACCATGGAAGAGCGGCTCCTCTGAGTGCACCCCCATTTTACAGATGAACCACCATGAAACTGTGGATGAAGAAAACTGTGTGAAATCTCAGGCCAGTGTGGCCTCGTTCTGGAGTTCTTACCCTAAGACAGATGGAAAATTGACCAGGGGTCACCCTAGCTATTCATGGACAGCTGTCCATGTCAAAAGAATCTCCCATTCTTTAGGTGGAGAATCCAATTAGCATGCTAACAGTGTTCTGCGTCCGTGTTCATAGTGGGCATTATACTCACAGACACAGGGACGAGCCTTACTACGCAGACACCAACATGCCGTTTGTCATCTTCTGAGGCATCGACACTCGCTCTTGTGACCGATTGGAGACTTTTGGAGCTTCTTTGATTTAAAAAAAGAAATTAAAAAAAAAACACGTTGGAATAGTTAAGAGCTCCCAGCTATACGTGCATCTCTAAGCCCAAGCGTCAGTGAAACTTTGAAAGTAGGGTGCGACTCCTTCTTAGAACATTTCTCAAAATGAAAATCAGCCTGAATGAGTTGGATAGAAAAAAGAGGCCTAAGTGGACCCACGAAGCCCTGGAATAACTGAGATCTGGCTTTAACCCAAAATGCTCCCAGCCATCTGCCTCATTTGTTGTAGACTTCTCAAGGAGAAATTTCTGGCTACCTAAGAGCAGCCTGATATGGGACCAATTCTAGGCCAACCCCAAGGAAACAGTCAATCATTTGTGCATGCACCAGCCATTGCCTGTGTCTGTCACCCAGGCATTCTTCTAGATCTTTCTTTCACTCCTTTCTCACCTGTTTGCTACTACTCCTTTCTCCTCCTTCTCTTTCTTTCTCTTCCTCCTCCTGCTCCTTCTCCTCCTCCTCCTCCTCCTTCTCTTGCTCACAACAGCCTTACTCCCTGTGGCTCTGCCCCGCCTTCATGTCCTCCATGCCTAAGAGAGGTAAGGTGAGTCTTGACAGCTTTTTTATTAAGCTGTGTTTTCCAAGGTGCTATTCATTATATCAGGGACAGATCCTTTAAGCTGGGAAGCGGATCGTGGACAGTGGCTCCTAGACACAGCACTGCCTTCTCCAGGCAGCTGTGTACAGGCAGTTCGTCCTCTCTCCCACAGGCAGCCCCAGTCCTTTCATCCCACATCCTCAGCACTTGGCACCTTAGTGATGAAGGCAATCCTGACAAGATAACAGGGCTGAAAGTACCTGAATGGGAAAAGGCTGGATTTGTTTTGAACTGCCTGGCACTCGAGGAGGCTGAGAAGGACCTTGAGAGCAGACATCAGAGTCCCCTCATTTGAATTCTTCTAAAAGCCAGAGTGAGTTTTGAGAGACTTCTGGCAGTGACAAGTCTGGTTCTGCTGAGGTCCCTTTCAGTTAGTTGCATTTGGGTCTCAATCACCATCGAAATAAGATGTAAGTCAATCATTTATGGAGCATTTATTAAACACCCACTGTGTGCCAGAATGGCTCTAGGCACTATGGGCATTCCAATCAGAAATCTAGCTTCTGCCCTCAGGAGGCTGATACACCTCTGACAGGAGCAGAGAGGATCTGTTAATTATACAGTTCGATTTTGGAAAAGTACCAGATTCTAAGGAAACCCTGGGGGAGGGAAGTGATCTGATAAAAAAAAGATTAGTTAAAATGTCTGGGGGGGGGGACATTTAAAACTGACATCAGAAGGACAGGCAGGGGACTCATGGGAAAGGAGGCTCTACCAAAAATGCTTATCAAATTGTGTGGGGTGCTGCCCCCATGCAGAATGTGCTGCTAAGAACTTTCGTGGCCCTCCTTTCTGGCATTGCTAATGTGGGAAACACCTTGTGGTTTCCATGACAAGTAGCCTGTACCAAACTATAACCTCAGGTGTGGGAAAACCTTGGCACGGAAGGAGAAATCATTTCATACACACTGACATCCTCACGAGACTCACAGGCTGTGCTATGACCCCTCTCTGCTGCACATTGCGTGCCCACCTGGGTGCTCAGTGGATGTGGGTCTGACTCAATCCACAGCCGTACTAGAACCCAACAGTTTCCAGTTTGGAAGTGGTCAGCAACTGGACTTCTTTGGTTCTGTCCAGAAACCTTGAAGAAGAAAGGAGATTAGAAAAAAATGAGTCAAGGAACTGCAGGCATCAAGAGGAGGCTTCTCTGCAGGTCTGCAGGGGTGGCTGACACATGCCTACATAGCCTCTGTGAACCAAGCCAACCTTACAGAGTCAGGAAACATCTTCCCTGACTCAACCTTCAGTCTTTGCATTAACTCCCTTGTTCCCATCCTCAGCTAATTAAATTCCCGATCCTAAAATCCCTGGTTCTGACACCCCCTCACCCCACTATACCACCTCCTCTGGGTTCTCAGGGCTTTGTCTTATCACCACTAAATCTTATCCCAGCTGCACTGGTAATAATTGATTTACTTCTCTACCTCATCTGCTTCTTGAGGGAGGACTCTCATGTTTTAATCATCACTGTATCCCCTGGTCACCAGCAGAACACTTACAAAGGAACCCATTGAATTACTGTTCAGACATGATGGCAACTTCTCTGCTCCTAGAAGACATAAAGCTTTTCATTCTGTATATCCAGTAAACAAGGCTGGGCTTGTATGTAGGAAGCGTCTGACCTAAGCTAGTCATGTTCTTCTCTGCTCATGGATAAACCTGGTTTAACTGAGCCATTGTTTTTTAGCCTTCCTTTGAAAAAACCCTTAAACACTAAATAGACCAGCCCATGACATTCCCACTAACCACACCTGTTGCAGAACAGAACTGTTGAAATGTGGTCTTCTACTGGGGGCATCTTCACCACAGGGCATCTTCTCCTCAGGACATCTACTCTTCAGGGAGTCTTTCAAGTGATTCCCAAACTAAAAATTAAGGAAGGAATAAAGGGTGGCTGGCAGAACATCTGTAATTAGTCCGTACTTAAAAGTTACTTGATTTAAAAGGAGCTACCTACCACCAAGCCTGCTGACCTGAGTTTGATCTCCTGGATCCACGTGGTAGAAAGAGAGAACTGACTCCCACAAGCTATCCTCTGATTTCTATATGCACTGCATGACACACACAGCACATGTGTGCATAGGCATGCACAGGCACGCAAATAAATAAATAAATAAATAAATAAATAAATAAATAAATAAAGCCTATCAGGTCATCTCACTTCTCCAAACAGACAAAACCTAAAGCCTACATACAAAAGT
Organism: Rhabdomys dilectus; assembly: GCA_019844195.1. NCBI lineage: Eukaryota > Metazoa > Chordata > Mammalia > Rodentia > Muridae > Rhabdomys > Rhabdomys dilectus. The sequence continues at coordinate 16,648,629 of JADRCG010000008.1, forward strand.
TGGTTAAAACCACAAGTGTGTTTGAGAGCAAGCACTGGCAGGGCATGTTGGTCCATCACCTTTAATCCCAGCCTTTGGGAGATAGAGGCAGGTGGATCTCTGTGAGTACACAGCTAGCCCAGTCTACATAGCAAATACTAGGCCATTCTGGGCTTCACAGGGAGACATTATCTTAGTGAATCAAGGGGTCGGGGTGGGCAGACAGGGAAGAGAGAACACTAACTGAAGAAAGAAGCTTGTGATTCAGAAAAGATGTATTAGAAATTCCAAGGAGCCCCAAGTTTTCTGCTTGTGCTCCCCCACCTGGAGCTGTCCTCTTCCCCGGGGCTCCCTCAAACTCCTACTTAACTTCCCAGCTGCCCCCTCACAGTCCCAATTCCCACATACCTCCAACAGTCCCCTCTCATTGTCCCCAGCCTTCCTTTTACAACTCTTGAGGGTCTTTTGCAAACCACGCCCCCAGCTTCCTCCTTCATATGTATACTGGGTCACCATTTTCACACACACACACACACACACACACACACACACACACACCAATGGTTGTCTTGTAAACTTGCTGTTTCCTGAAGTAACTGATTTTAAGAGGGGCCCAGATTTAAGTGGTAAAACAAGACAAAGTTCCCTTCAGGTGATATCTCTCTCTCTCTCTCTCTCTCTCTCTCTCTCTCTCTCTCTCTCTCTGCCTAAGGTTACTGAGGCATGAATTCTGCCACACTCCTTGTGGCCCCCAGTGCAAGGCCAGCAGGGCTTGCTGCTCCTCTTTCAACTTTCAACACCTTTTATGTCTTACTCGGCTCTACCCTGCTTCTGGAGTAGCAGAAAAGGGGAGTCTTAAAGTAGGTTGTACCTGGTGCTAGGGAGGCTGAGGCGGAAAGATGGCGATTTGGAAGCCAGTCTAGACTATACAGTGAGACCCTGTTGTCAAAAGAAGAGAAGAAAAACAAACAGCAGAGGAAGCACGATAGTGCACACCAGTAATCCCAGCACTCCCGGAGGCTGAGGCAGGAGGATCAGGAATTTACAGTCATCCTCATCTACAAAGTGAATTCAAGGCCAGCCTGGGCTAAAAGAGACTTTGTTGTTGTTGTTGTTGTTGTTGTTGTTGTTGTTGTTGCTGCTGCTGCTGCTGCTGCTGCTGCTGCTGCTGCTGCTGCTGCTG
>JADRCG010000008.1:16667608-16686526 GCA_019844195.1 Rhabdomys dilectus
AGAGAGAGAGAGAGAGAGAGAGAGAGAGAGAGAGAGAGAGAGAGAGAAAGAAAGAGAGAGAGACTCTTTCTTAATAATAATTAATAATAATAATTTAAAATAATGATTTAAAAATACAAGTGCATGCTTTTGTTTCCTCTACACACACACATATTCACACAATCCACACTACATATACATCCTCAACACCCTCATCTACACCACACACACTCACACACATACACACCATGTACTCATTCACATCATACACACATTCACAACACATACACACATACACACTACACATACATCCACAACATACTCATCCACACCACACACACATTCACACACATACACACTACACATACATATTCACACCATATACCCATACACACATTCACACCCCACACTGGAACACATCCACACCACACACACACACACACACACACACACACACACACACACACAAATACCCATTAGATTATACTCATTATAAAATAGGTCTAATTTAGGGACAAGTATAAATCAGTTTCCCTTAGGGATGTCACCTTAAAGCTTTCCAGCTTGCACAAAGACTTTCAAACACTACCAACTTCGCTGGTGTGGATGCAATACTACTTAAAATATTAAGTTTGTGCTTTGAAAATTGTAAGCATTTTAAGTCCAAAGAATCATAATTGAAATGCGATTGTTCTGTCTGTTTACAGTAATTCTGTTTCCTGATTAATATGCCCCCAACCTTCAATAATGCAAGCCCAAATCCATCTGTGCATCTGCAATTACTTATGTAACTGCAAACAGTTGTCTTTGGATTCCCGAGATAAGATTTCACAAATATAATAATAGCCATCACTGGCTGCATGGTGTCTATAGCAACCAGGAGTCTGAGGCCAGAGTCCCTGAAGTTTAAGAATGACCTGGGCTACCTAGCAAGATTCTATCTCAAAATAAAATACAAAAACAAGAAGCCAGGAGCTGGAGAGAGGGCTAGGGGTAGGGGTTGTTAAGGGAGTACTCTTCCAGAGGACCCAGGCTCAATTCCCAGGACCCACATAGTGTCTCATAACCACCTATAATTCCAGTTTCAGGAGACCCAACTCTCTCTCTTCTAGGCTCTGTGGGCAGATGCACGTGGCGCACAGTTGAGCATGTAGCCAAAACACTTATACACATTTAAAAAAAAAAAACCACTAAATTGTTTTAATCTGGAAACTCTAAATTCTGTTTTCTTTGCCATACAGGGCAATTAATTAGGCGAGTGCTATACCACTAAATTACTTACCCAGATTTTATTATTTTTCATTTTACTTGTCTTTATCTCAAGACAAGGTCTCACTAGGTTGCCTAAGCTGGCCTTGGTCTCACCCTGCAGCCTAAGCAAGCCTTGAACTTGTGAGTCTCCTAAACAGCTGGGACCACTGACCTGTGCAGCCAGATCCAGACTAGAAGCTCTTTAAAATCTCTTATGTCTCCCGTCCACACCATTGGAAGCTTACATCCTGTGCTTAGAATTGTCTGCGTGTTGTCTGGATGTACAATTCCTCAAAGTTCTTTCTATATTTACTCCAATAAAGAGAAACGTTTCTCATCTTCCCAGAACTAAACAAGCAGATAGAGCTAAATGACTCCCCCCCACACACACACACACTTTGCAAACTTACACTAGTAAATGAAGCACTAGACCATGTTAATAAAGAGTATTGACAACATTAATAACGACGGCAGTGGTGATAATGATGAATCATTATAATGTTCTTCTTCTAAGCACGGAACTGGAGTTTAGTGATGAAGCCTCTTTCCCAAGAGCAGGGCTCCACAATCAGAGATGAGTTCTCCTCCTGTCTCACCTCTTCTTCAGAGAAGAACAAATACCGCTAATGTCCTCCTCACCAGGGGAAAGCCACACTGGCTCATTCAATGGCCAATTAGAATAAATTGTAAATTAGAACAAATAGGGCAGGTAATACAAAAATCAAAAGCTCTCCAAAGAAACAGAACAACAACAACAACAAAAAAAAGCTGAATAAATAAGCTTAACATTCCATTGTTTGTGGGGGAAGATGATGAAATTATCATCAAAATATTCTACAATCTGAAAGGAAAGATAAATTTTGGTGTAAAAAGATTTTGTAAGGAATAAAAGTAAGACTTCTAGGATTTAGTGTTAGTTTTTGTTAAAGGCTATTGGCATTTTTTCGCTATGAGATGCTTTGTGTGTGTGTCTCACAGAACTAGTCAATCGGGATTTGTTGAGCTAACCCATATTTAAGGGAATATTTACACGAGTGTTTGAATATTAACTCTGTCCACTGTGTCTCTGAGAGCTCTCTGATCACCCAGAGTCTGAACCATTGAGGCAAAAGGTGTTCTTTCTTTAAAAGCAATTTTAGGGACACAGTCGCACTACATAAATACCATGTGTTAAGACCAAAATTCGCATCCCAAACCAGTGTCCATTTCCTTCCCCATGTGAACTCTGGGTAAGGCATATCTACACTCGGTAGCATGAGCCCCTGGAATGCAGGGGGAGGGGAGTCTTCGTGTGGTCAGTGTGGCTTTCAGACGACACCTTCTTCTATTGATTTGTTTTCTCCTGTCTCCTTTCTCCGTGCTTTTGTTTCCTTATCATAGCTTCAGGTTATTACGTTCGGGGTATTGATGGGGACGGATGGTTCTGGTCGATGGCTGGCTAATGCATCTCTAATCCTGCTATTGTTGCAGAGTTATGCTTTCCTCTGCTCTCTGATGGGGGAAAGGGGCAAAGCTGTTGATCCTAGTTTTATGTGTCGCAAACCCATCCATCAATCAAGCGTGCACACGTCTGAATGCCGAATGACATGTGGGTCTCGGCTGAAAACATTCGATAACACTGTGTTGTCAGGTCTCTTACTCGGGTTTTTTTTTTTTTTAAATAAGAAATACATTTGACTGAAATAGATAAGCAAGCACTACTAAAGACCTGAAGAGAGGGTGGCATATAGGTAGAAAAGGTTGTATATCTTTGGTATTAATGGTACTATGAGTAAATAAAACAGGAAGGGCACCTGCCCTGGAGACATACAACACCCCAAGGCTGGGTTATGATTAAGGGTTGTGCAGTTTACGATCACTTCTGACTTTCAAATGTTAGCTGGCCATTTCACAGTTAGCTACCCTGGTTAAAATGCACGCCCGCTGGTGAAGGTAGGTAGTGTTGGGACAGAACAATATAGACAGACCCCATTTGTCAAGTATGGTAGGTAAATATCATGAAATATTTCTGTGTCTGTATGAGCTCATATGTTCACAAGTGTCTCCTGTTATGAGCAGAAGCATTGGGATGGGGTGAAACTTTAATTATTTTAAACTGGAAATATATATGCATGTCATCTTAATAGTGACTTAACTTATAATTACAGACTCAAAAATGGATTCTACGGGTCCCCGCTATTCAACTTACTAAATTAGGTACTTTAATACATTACGAAAGCCTGTCTTTTCTGTTATATCCAATATTCTATTCATGGTTATTTCAAGATAATTGCATTTGGAAACAGTTAAAACATTTTTAAAAAAACAACACTGCTATAATATAATTTTAGAAGCGAAGTTAATCAACAAATCAGGACATTTTTAAAGCTGTTTTATTCCATTGTCGTATGTTATAGAAGTGGTTTTTAAATGACCTTAAACAGCACATAAGGAAAGCAACAAAAAGAGAGTCATGGACTAGAGGCCTCGAACACCATTTGTGATCTTGAGTGTCCTGTGCCTTAAGAGACAGTCTTCCCCACTGTTTTGCTCACAGATAAATCAATGCGGCGGCTTTGGGTCTGCTGGGGAGTGCCATTTGTTCATCTGTCCCAGCAGCCCCACTCTCTGCTCTGTAGAAGCTGCTGTGAGACGCTGTTCCAAAGTAGAAATGCTTCATGTTGACTCTTGGCTTTGATAGATTTGACAGAACTAGCATTGAGTCCACAATACTGCAACTTGAGTGAGTGTACCTCCATGGACCCCTAACACCTGAGTGACTTGTGAAATTAGGTGAATACTCCCCAATTTGAATTCAAGGTGGGAAGCAGAAAGAAGAGAGAGAAGAGAGAGAGAGGCTTTGGAGAATTACTTTGTTCAATTGAATTTTTGTTTGTCAGCTTGCTGGCTGACTGGCTGACTGGCTTTGGAGACTGGGTCTCATATAGAGATCAGGTTAGCCTGAAACTCTGTATAGGCCAGAGTAGTTGGGAATCTCAGACATCTGCCTGCCTCTGCTTTCTGGATGCTGGAATTAAAGATGTGTGCCACACCTGACTATATAACATCTTTTAAAAGGTATTCTTTACCAAGCTCAGTGTGGTGACATGTGCCTAAAATTCTAGTACTCAAGAGACTTGTGTGAGGCGAGTGCGAGTCTGGGCTACCTTGCAAGATTCTGCTTCAAAAAGCAAAGACAATTGGACTGAAGGTGTAGTTAAATTAGCAGAATGTTTACCTAGAATGTGTGGATCCCTGAATTTGACCCCCGACATACAAAAACCAAGAAGGGCCTTGGACACCTCTAGTCCCAGCACTCAGAAAGTATAGTGAGGCCAGAGGCTCACAGTTACCCTTGGTGTTCAGCATGTCTTGCTTTACATCACAGTGATGTGGAGGCTACTGGGAGTTCTGATTCTGTCTTTATAGAGCATCTGAAGCCATCACAGGGGATCAGTAAGGAGTCAAGTATCTCCGAGGTGCCTGTTCCTCTTGATACTGCCTACCACTTGGACTGCACACAAAAACACATATGCATCATACACATGCACACACACATGCGCCAACATATACACCATACACACAAACATACCACATATACACTACACTTATACATATACACATATGCCACCACAACACACCATATATATCCATACACACACACCACATACATGCCACAAATACACTACACACACATACATGTACACATATCACATACATACCACATGTATACTACACCTACACACATGCCATATATATACACCATATATATACATACACACCACATACACATACTACACGTACTCACTATACACATATCACACATAAACACATAGCACTCACACATTCCGTGCACACACATACAGCACACACATTCTATGCATGCACACACAGCACACACACACACATAAACACACACCACATCCCATACATACATGGCTTAGTGATTTTTCACTTTAGGAAGGATTTTAGTGATTGTGCTATTTCTCTGTTGGTGCATTTCACTATGTGCTCATCGTGGATCATAATTAATTAAAGCCTGCCTGCTCTTGACTCCCCTCCATCCACTACTCAATGGCCTCTTCCACGGAAGTCTGTCCTTTATGTTGAGTTAGGTTGTGGCCCTTTTCTTCTCTAGCTAAGTCTTCTCACCAGGATGAGCTCCTGTTCCATCACTCATTTTCCTAGAGACAGAGTAATTTCACTCTTTATTTTTTTTTTCTTTTTGAGACAGGGTTTCTCTGTATAGCCCTGGCTGATAGCCCTGGCTGTCCTGGAACTCACTCTGTAGACCAGGCTGGCCTCGAACTCAGAAATCTGCCTGCCTCTGCCTCCCAAGTGCTGGTATTAAAGGTATTTGCCACCACTGCCCGGCTGGCAATTTCACTCTTTATGGCAGGATAAGACATTATGTTATATGGCAAATAGTGTAGTCATATGCACATAGACATCACTTTCTTCACCTTCTCGTGTGATTTTCTGTCTTGGCTATTGTGAGTGGAGCTGGGACAGCAGACAGCCATGCATATCTCTCACATGCCGACTTCCCACCCAGGAACGAATACTAGGACTTATGGTAGACTAGTCTGCATGGGTTGTTGAGGCCTGATTCTTGTTAATTAGTCTGTCATAATAGCTGTGTCTTTAAACAGAGTCCAAAGTTTTCCTTCCAACAGCTGAAACTCTAACACCTTTAAAAAAACAAAAAAAAAAGGAGGTACAACAGTTTTACACAAAACAGTCTGTTCAAAAACTTTAAGGCAGACTAAAGAAAACTATTTCTCTGATACAGATAATTCCAGATCAGATTGTGAATTTCCTAAATTACACCTATCAGTTAACCAAAGAAGCAGGTTAGCATAGAGCTGCCTAAGAAAACTCTGCAAATTTTTATATAATGAAGATTTATTTATCTTATGTTCTATGTATGGGTGTTTTGCTTGCATGTTTATCTGTGTGCCCTGTGCGGACAGTATCCACAGAGGCCAGAAGAGGGCGATAGAGTCCCCTGGAACTGGATGATTGTGAGTCTTCCCGTCTGAGCTGGGAACTGAACCCCAGTCCCTTGCAAGAGCAGCTTGGGCTCTTAACCTCTGAGTCATCTCACAAGACCTCCACTCTGGGAACTTAAGTAAACACAATGCTCTCATGAACACAGCAGCTGTGGATGTAAAACTAGACGGAGCTAGAAGACCTGGATGCCTCTATCCAGCAGGGCGGATGCAGGCAACAGTAAGGAGTGGTACAGTTCACGCAATGAAACAAAAAGAGTTTTAAAAGTTTTACTGCAAATAGAATAGAGACAGGAGAATTACTGTTCAAAGCCAACTGGTTTACATAGCAAGTTCTATTCCAGCAAAGACTGTATAGAGACAGTTTCTGGAAACAAAAAGAAAATAATAAAGTCCAAACATAGTGGTATATACTCATAATCCCAGAAGTAGAAGCAGAATGGTCAAAGGCCATTCTCAGCTACGTAGTGAATTTGAAGCCAACCTGAGCTACGTGAGACCTTGGCTCTAAAAGGCCCAATTAATAACAACATCAATAATAATAAATGTTTAAGGAGAGGCACAAGTTTAAATCAGGTTTAAACATTGTACACTATATTGAAACGTTGAGTTACACACTGATACATAGTCTTTATGTTTTTTATTTATCAATGAAACTTAACTTTAAAAATAAATAAAACTGGTAAGTCAAGCAAGAGGGAATTTTTGCAATGTCTTGTAAACTGCACACCATGCTCAGCCCACTGATCTGACAGTTGTACTCCATGTCTCCTGAGAAACTAGAGCACACACCTGAGCCAGATAGGCAGAGGTCACAGTGGTGCTTGTGTCATGAAAACCCTGGAAACTCAGTAGCAACAGACAATTGATTGAACTCTGCAGGAGTCATTCCACAAAGGTAATATGGAAACAGAAAGGCACAAGGCAACCCCCTTGCTCTATTAAAAATGATCTCCAAAACATAACGCTGGCTGAGGTCAGGAGTGGAAGAGAGCAGGTTTCAATACGCATATGTGTGAAGCCACATGGCCAGCAGGAAAGATCATGTCAGTGCTTATTAGTCTATATGTCAAACCATCCAACAAATACATTTTTAATGGACTAACAACTTAAATGTGATTTCTTAAAAAATTACTTAAAAGAAATGAAAAAAATCCAGAATTTTATTTAATCTTAGCATGAAACACCTCAAGAAAGTACAAAGAAGATTACTAGTAGCTTTAACTTTATGAAAAAAAAATAACATAAAGTTAAGAACTGGCAAGTAATAGTGTAAGATAATTTTTTAAAAAAAAAAAAAAAGTCATTGTGGAGAAGTTAAGTAGCCTCTCATAGAAAAGAGTTCATCAGTTACATGAAAATTTATCTACCTGTACCCTAGAGATACCTACCTTTGAGAGGTTATGCCACGGAAAGAACCATTCATATATTGTCTGTCATTGTGTGTGAAACAACATTCAACACACCAGTTTGCACATACCAAGGAGGGAAGTAGACCCTGAAACCAGGGAAATAATTAAAGAGACGGTGATACTTCTACAGACTAAAATACTGTGCAGCTATGATGATGGAATACGCTGGGTTTAGCCTGTGTGTATATATGAGGTACTAGAAGCTGAACCAAGGGCTGCACAAGTCCTAACTAAGCTCTGCCACTGAGCTGTGTCCTCAGCCCTACTGTTAACCCTTATTAAGTTTCTTACATAAATTATTTCCTTCAATACTCTGAAAAATGATTTGAGGTACATAGGACCAAAATACCCTTTTAATTCATATTAAAGAAGGTTGGTCTGGAACCTGGCGGAGTGAAGCCCGCATAGCATACAGGTTGACATTGCTAAGCTGGGGCTCCTGGATCCACGTGCACTGACACAGAAAGATGTTGAAAAGGCTCCCATATAAAGAAAAGGCACCAGGCTGCTGCCACAGCTCAGTGGGTAAAGAGCCTGCTGAGGGAGCACAATGACCCAAGTTCAATCCCTGGAACCTAAGAAAAGGTAGAAGGAGAGAAGTGACTGCTAAACTTATCCTCTGACCTCTCAATCTACTCTGAAGCACATGCGCCTAGATCACAGGCATGGAGGAAGCAGACTGGAGTACATCCCCTACCTACCCACGCAGTGTTCTTTATCTCCAGATCTTTATCTGATATATAATATATTCATTGTGTATATAATAATTTATCCCTGCTTCCTCCCTGCATGTGAAATACATATCATATATAATTCATATATTATATATGTATATATGAATATAATATATATGTAAATGTTTGAGAATAAACTAAATATAGAATAAAATAATGTTGGAATTTAAAACAATAAATAATTTTTTTTCATCATAACAAACCTAGGATTTGGGGTTGAATGAGAATGGGCTCATAGATCCCTAGTTGGTGGAATTCTTTGGGAAGGATTAGGAGGTGTGGCCTTGCTGGAGGAGGTGCGTCATTGGTAGAGGGCTTTAAGGTTTCAAATGCCCAGCCATTCCCAGTTAGCTCTCTGTGTCTTGTGCTTGTGGATCAAAATATAAGTTCTCAGCTACTGCTCCAGTGCCACACCTGCGTGCCCACCGCCAGGCTTCTCACCATGATGGTCATGGAATCTCACCCTCTGGAAGCCCCAGATAAAGTACTTTCTTTAATAAAGTGTCTTGTTATGGTATCTTATCACAGCAATAGAAAGGTAGTTTGCCGAAGCTTGCTATGCCTCAATAGTAGCCATATGTCAGGCACTGGAAGATGTTATGAGTTAGAACCTGGGAAGGCAGCGGCCTTTTGGTGACAGAAACTCAGTAAACTCGCTGAGATTTCATGAATGGTCTTTTGCCCATGTGGTGGTACTCCTGTGTGATCCCAACACTGTTCAGGAGGCTGAGACAGGAGAATTGTAATGAGTACCAAGCCAGCCAGAGCTATGTAAAGAGACTAAATAAATAAATAATCAGTTAAAATGAAAACACAGAATAAAGCAAATCTCTTTCCAGGGCCTAATTACCCAGCATCTCAGGTTCTGCCTTCAAGCATTTGGAGTCTCAGTTTGTTCACATAAATTACAGGTTTCTTGACAGAAAGGATGAACAGGGCAAGCTACTGTAACCTTATTGTCTGCATTTTCCAAAGAATATCCTTAGAAGCCCTTCTTTTCAGCAATGCCACCCTGGGGGAGCCCCCTGGGCTGGTGGGCGGAGCCTGCCAGTTCAATGGATGGAATATGCGCTTGTCACTTTGGGGGGTATAGCTCTGCAGACAAAGTCACCAAGGAGCCCAGCCCCCAACCCACCACAAGCCTATCAAGAATGCTCACACTGTTGCTGTTTCCTTCCTCTACATTGTTTTTTGTTTCTTTCCTTAAAAAAAAAAAAAAAGAAGAAGAAAAAGAAGAAGAGGAAGAGGAAGAGGAGGGAGAAGAAGAAGGGGAAGAAGAAGGGGAAGAAGAATCATGTATCCGTGATCCAGGAGTTTAACTCAGTTGGTAGAGTGCACAAACCCTTAGGTTTTATCCTCTGCAACACATAAAGCAGGCCTGTTTTGCACACCTGTAATACCAGCACTAGGTGGCAGAGGCAGGGGAATGAGGAGCTTGAGGCCAGCCTAGGTTACATGAAGCCCTGTGTCAAAAAAGAAAGAGAGAAAATATCAGCAAAGTTCAAAGGCTGGTGTGACTGGAATAGAAGTTTTGTGGGAAAAGGTAGTAAAGAGCAGAAGAATTCCTGTGTGTGCATGTGTGCATGAGTGTGTGCATGAGTGTATGTGTACATTTGTGCATGAGTGTGTGTGTGCACAAGTGTGCATGTGCATGAGTATATGTGTACATTTGTGTGTGTGTGCATGAGTGTATTATACATTTGTACATGAGTGAGTGTGTATGCATGAGTGTATTGTACATTTGTGCATTAGTGAGTGTATGTGTGTGCATGTGCACATGTGCTCACAGGCACATACGTGCGTGTGTGCTCACATATTTGTCGTGAGGAATGAGAGAATAGGAGCTTGCATGTCCAAAGCACTCATCAAGTGCTCTCAGGCAACAGTTGAGCCAAAACCAATGAGAATAAAGACAAACATGACCATTTATTTTATAGTACAGTGTGAGATGTAGACCATACACAGCAATGCACACACCTACATGCCTGCACGTTGCATATCTAGGACTCGGTGCTTCTTATACACATGCAGAGATTCCCGTAGATTAACAGTCTACCTCAGAATCTTCAGCTCCGTCACGTTCACATTCAAATAATGCTCTCTCGAAGTCTTCATTGCTAAGAATCAAAATTAGATTCTTCCTTTTGGAGCCTGCTGACCTCAAGACCCAGGTCACAGTTTTCAAGGTTTTTTTTTTTTTTTTTTTTTTTTTTTTTTTGCACTCTTGCCCTGGAACAAGGCTTCCCCAAGTACACACCTCCCACACTCAGCTTAGCTGCCTGTGTGAACACTTACAACTGGGAAATCCCAGCCTGCTAAGTTTCACTCTCTAGGGACAAGGATTGGAAAGTTATAATGAGCTTGCTAGACAATCCTCTGAAAAATTCAAGGATCCATGAATCTGGGTTCATGACACACATGACCTGGGCGCCAGCTGTATACAGTGTATACTGCATACAGTATAGATGCCAAGTCAATGCCCATTGGCTGAACAGAGTGCAATTTGAGCCTCCTCCCACAGCGTTTTAAACAGAGAACAGAACTTACCTTAAAACCAAACATTTCTTTTATTTCCTCCAGAGTGCCTTCTGGTCCCTACTTTTAAAACAGAGGTCTTGGGGCTAGAGAGATGGCTCAGAGGTTAAGAGCACTGGCTGCTCCTCCAGAGGTCCTGAGTTCAATTCCCAGCAACCACATGGTGGCTCACAACCATCTGTAAGGGGTCCAAGGCCCTCTTCTGGTGTGTCTGAAGAGAATAACAATGTACTCACATACATAAAACAAGCAAACAAACAAACAAAACAACCCAGAGATCTTGGCACTCATAGAGTTCGTGAGCCTTTCTTAGCAGAGCAGAGTAGAGTGATGCTATCTCTGTACACAGAAGAGGATGAGGAAGCTCTTAAGCTAGTGGTTTTAGACAGTCCCTTCTGAAGAGAGGAGAGTATCATGGTGAGAGTGTCCTCTTCAAGGATAAAGAGGCTGGAGTTCAAATCCAGCCTAGCAGCCTTGTGAGTGTTGCTTAGGGTCTCCAAAGTTAACTTTCACATCTATACAACAAAACAAACAAAAAACATAACATGTTCCAGAAGGCAATGCTTAGTGGAACTGTCTGTCCTATGCTCTAGGGGACGCCATTGGCTCTTCCCACAATGTCTCCACCCAGCTAATCTGTGCGTCTCAACCGTGCAGCAGGAACTGATTCTACTGGGACATGTGTGGCTTCTTAAGGTCGTAGCCACTAATTTCTAATCACTGTCCATTCTTGTAGCCCCTTCTTTACATCTCTATGTTGGGTGAAGAATGAAACCCAAGCCTTCTGTGCTGTCCTTGACAGTCAGTGTTCTGTACAAAGCAGAGGGGCCTTCAAAGATCCAGAGTGTGTCTGCACAACTGTACATTGTGTGACTGATTTTGAAATAATTTGAATCTGAACTAGGTAAAGAGTGAGGTTTTTACTTTGTTATTACATTGTATTTGTATGTGGGGACAGGTGGGGAGTGGGTGTCTCTCCTTCCACTGTGCAGCTTACGGAGATCAAACTCAGGTCTGGCAAGCTCAGCAGCATATTCCTTTACTTACTGAGCCATCTTGCAACCACTCAAAGTATGTTTTTATTTGAACAATATAATAATAGTGTTGTGTACAGGCCTCATTTCTTCTCTTTCCGTTCACATTGACTCAAAACCAAATTTCTTTTCATTTGGCAAGATTAGAAGCACTCTCCCCTCCCCTCTCTTCCCCTCTTATCCCCTCCCCTCCCCTTCTCCTTTTCCTTTCCTCCTCCTCCTTCCTCTTCCTCCCATCCTCCTTCCTCTCCCTCTCCCTCCCACCATCATTCCAGCCTGATCTTGCTGAGTGAATAACTAAATCAGCATGACATCTTGTTGAAATGATAAAGTAGTCCAAATACTGCAGAAAAGCCCTGATTCTGCTAAACCTATCTCGGAGTCCCTAAAAGGTTCGCTAAATCTGCAAGGGATAGGATATCTGACAATCTCTTTTAAATGGAAACTACATGGGAAATAGCAGTCTTTTTGCCATCTTATCTCTGTAGAGGGAAAAAAAGAAAAGCCTCCCATAGCCCAACAGGTTTTCAGAAATAACAAGGAAAGGAAAACTCTCCATGGCTCCTCTATGACAGCAATGTTGGAAGTGTCTGACTCTCCAGTTGCTGCAAGTCCACTCGAAAGTTGTACTTGCTGTTCCATCTCTCACTTCCAACCTTTGGCTGGCTCTTTGTTTTTGTTTTATTCTGGGTTTTGGAAATAGGCACAGGAATCCAGAGCTTCAAACATTCTGGATAAGTCATTCGCCTCTGAACTCCACCCCAGATACTGTGCTTCTAACTCCTTAACAGCTAGTGGTTACAGAGAGAGTGGTGCTGAGGATGGGTGAACAAATTCTCTTCTTCTGTACTGTCTGGTCTAGTCCATGTCTGGTGTGGTGTGTTTAGAGATGATACCTGCTAAGCTATCTGCCCTCGGAACATTGAAAAGGACTTCAAAATCCTTGTCTGTTTATTAATCCATGTCCCCAAATAGCCAAGATACCCAGAAGCATTCACAGGCTCCCAAAATACAGAAGAGAAGTCCCTAGACCTACCCTCTGGGCTGCCTGAACCAGCTCAAACATGATTCATTAACATCTGTGGTAACAGAATTCAACCGGCTGCTCCAAATCAGAAGTTGCATTTCAGAACATCTAATAAGCATGGCAGTGTCAGGAGCTGGAGAGGCACATGGTTGCTCATTAGAAGACAGAAGAACTCCTTCTCCCACACCACCGCTCTATACAGCACATTAACCATGCTCATCACTGTCACCCTGAGTCACCAAGACAAGAGGTCATCTTCTAAGCAGAGCAGCAACCCAGACGTCTTAAGAGAACTTTAATGATACAATTTGACCTGTACTGTGGTCCTAACGGCCATTCGCCAGTACTGAGGCCTCACACCAATTATTCAGCCCCTTGTGTTGAGGGGTTCTGCCCCTTGTAGGCATGAGTGTCATCTAAAGGCGACTTCCCTAAGCCAATGAAAATGACAAATGTCATCATGTGCCTGGAATGCAGTAGCTGAGCCATCAACAGCTCTTGTTCATAATGAGAAGTTCTGTGCAACCTACAGAAGAAGGATGTTTTCTGTGTGGTGAGAGCCAGTCCAAGGCCAACACACATGGGGAGTTTCCTCAGGAGGTGCTGGCTGAGCAATTTATGGTAGCAGGTGTCATCGCTCAGTGGAAGCAGAGGCACAAAGATGGAAAAGCCACCCACAGCTCTAAAGCAAGAAGAGTGCATAGAAGATCCAGGCCAGAGGAGCGGGAGGAGTGAGCTTGGGATAGAGAGCTGTTTCTGACAGGAACAAGAGGCTCCCAGGTCCTGGAGTGCAGCTCAGAAATGGAGCACTTCTCTATATCTTCTCTATACCTCCAAGGCCCTAGGGTTCCTCCCCAGGCATAAGCAGCAAGCTACCCAAGACCACCAGGGGTGTTCTTGCCCATAGTGAGCTGGGTGCTCCCATATCAATCATCAATCCAGAAAATGCCTTAACAGACTTGCCTGCAGGCCAATACTGTGGAAGTATTTTCTCAGTTAAGATTCTTTCATCTCAGTGGTGGTGGTGGCACATGCCTTAAATACCAGCACTCTGGAGGCTGCAGGCAGCTCTCAGTGAGTTCAAAGCCAGCCTGGTCTACGTAGTAAATTCCTGGACAGCCAGGGCTACATAAAGAGACCCTGTTCCAAAATTAATTAATTAATTAATTAGTTTAAAATTAAAATCTTTCCTTCTTCCCAGATGACTCTGGCTTGTGTCAAGTTGACATATAAGCCAGTCAGCACAGATATCAAATGTGATATATTCAAGACAAAAACCATCACAGGTCAGGCTGGCAAGATGGCTCAGTAAATAAAGGCATCATCTGCCAAGCCTGTTGACTTGAGTTCAATCCCAGGGACCTACCTACATGGTAGAAGGAGAGAACAGACTCCCACAAGCTGTCCTCTAACCTCCACACACATGGCATGATGCGTGCACACAGATACCCCATTCGTATGTGCATGCATAGTGATAATTTAAATTTTAAATGTACGTTTACTGTTTTTGTCTTTTTGTTTTGAGACATGCCTGGTCTGGTTCTGTGTAGGTCTGATTTGCCTCTAACTTGAGGCAATCCTTCTGCCTCATCTTGCCTGCTGCTAGCTTTACAGGTGCATGTCATCAGACGCAGCAACAGAGGAAAGTATCAGAAACATTTTGTTTCAGGCTTTTTTGCCCCAAACTTTTTCAGCCTCCAGAGGATACTGTTTCTGTGGCCCCGGTCCTGAAGTCTGTGTCTCATTACATCACTGTCATGCTGGGTCAGCAAAGGTGTGTTGGGCACCACTTGAAGGTTGTCAATATTACACAGATACCACAGATTTGAGCCCCAACACCACTGGACTAAGAGGGGACCCTGCCCTGCCTCTCTCCAGCTGTGGAAGTGTGGGCAATTCACCCACAGTTCTGTGCCTATCCCCTGCCTGCAAGTGTAATAGTGTAGGCTTGCCCACACCATAGCTGTAGTTTGGAAAACGCGCACATGCCTGGCCCATAGCAGATGTTTAATAAATCTTTATTGTTGTTGCCACTCATGTGCCTGACATTAGCCATTTAGATTGCTTTCAGTCTGTCAGTTACAAATCATTCTGCAATAAACATCTTTGTAGCAAATGGATTTTCAAAGAGATTCCTCATAATCTAAACTCTTCAGCTGCTTGTTTTGCTTGACTGTTTTCAGTTATGAAGCATTGACTGAGCTATTTGCTTGGAACCATGAACCTAATTCATCTTTTTCTTAAAGGCAGAACAATATATGTTTCTATTCTTCTCTTTTTGCCATTGTGACACACTATATACAAAGTTACAGCATTTAGTACCATCACAACAGTATACAGTGCCCCAATGTGTCTTCAGGCATATTGCAACCTCAAAGATTGTTAAATAGAATACATGGGAATTTTAAAAAATGGAAAAGTAAGTCTTGTTATCCTTGAAATGTCTCCCCATTAAAAAGAAAAGTATCAGGCTGCAGAGATGACACAGTGGGTACAAGTGCTGACCATACAAGAATGAGGACGAGAGTTCAGGTCCTCAGCATGGCAGTGCACTCCCATAGCCCTAGCACTGGCAGGTCCCTAGGTCACAAGCCTAGTCTAAGCAGCTAGTGCCAGGTTTAGTGAGAGACCCTATCTCAAAGGAAGAGGGGAAGCAATTGAGGAAGACATGGGATGTTGACCTCTGACCTACACACAGGAACTCACGAGCACAAACATGCATGTGACCATGTCTCAGAGTCAGGGAGGAAAGTCAGGACACACCGGAGCCAGTCAAAGGGTACAGATATCTCGCTCCTTCCTAGGACATCCAGACTTAACCAAAGCCTCAACTATAGGAAGGGAGAGAAAGTGGAGGGCAGAGGGAAGATGTGACCAGAATATTTTATACACAGATGAAATATTGTCAAAGAATAAGTGGGTGTTTTAAATCTTCATTGCGAATCCATGAAATAAAAATGAAGCCTTCGAGGCCTCTTTCTACTGTGTCCAAAACAGAACAGAGGTGTCCTGAAGAAGTTCTTGTATGGCAAAGGGAACAACAGAAATTACCTTACAAAGACCACACATGGTCACTGTCACCCTCCATAAGACAAATGAGGAGACTGAATTGGTGACACAAAATAATTTGTCTAAGTGCCCTCAGCTAAGACGAAATAGACAGGGGTAGAACTCAGACCCCTGTCCCCAACCCCAGGCCCACTTTCCTTCCACAGACTTTGCTAAAGTGAGCATGTGGTGGTGTCATAGAAAGAGACTCCAAAAACCACAACAGAAACCACAGTGAAGACCTTGCCAAAAGGGCAAGGACATCCAGCAAGCATA
This sequence comes from Rhabdomys dilectus, assembly GCA_019844195.1. Classification (NCBI taxonomy): domain Eukaryota; kingdom Metazoa; phylum Chordata; class Mammalia; order Rodentia; family Muridae; genus Rhabdomys; species Rhabdomys dilectus. The sequence goes on from JADRCG010000008.1 coordinate 16,683,896, forward strand.
CTTCCATAGCTGGTGTTCATGGGGACAAGGTCTAACCTCAGGTCCTCTTCTCACCACCAGCTCATAACTTGGCTGCGTCAGTATCCCCAGAAGAGTCATGGTGAATGGTTTAGGCATGCCTGCCTAAAGTTCCATGAAAACACACAGTCTTACTGATCTAATAAGAAATTATTTGTAGTGCTGCCTTACTGACAATCACAGATCTCTAAAGCTTTCTCTCTTTTCTTCTTAGGCACTTTTTTTTTTGTAGGAAAAGGCACTAGAATTTAGTAATAGAAGTTAACAGTAGAGGCTATGGTTGCAGTGGGACTGGTAACTGTTCGCCTAGCATTCATGAAGCCCCTGGTTCAATCTCCAGCACCACATAAGCATGGTGCCACATGCCTGTAATCCTAGCATGTGGAAGCAGAAGCATCAGGAGTCCAAGATGATCATGAGAAGTTTGAGCCCAGCCAAAGCTAGAGTCACTGTGTCCAAAACCCTGTTTGGTTGGTTTTTGTTTCGGTTGTTGGGTAGGTTGTACTGTTAGATTTTGCACAGGTCCTTGAGGTTCTGTAATGCTGTTTCTGACTTGCAGCTGAGGACTAGATTCTGGGACATAGGAAATCATGTTCTCTGAGTACTCTACTAGGAAGTATTAAGAAAGTCCCTAACCCTGAAATCAATGCAATCAACACAGCTGCCCCATGACCAGCAGCCCCTACAAGTAAGCTGCTAAGTTTAGTTCCCTAACACTAGGCCGGGGATGCTGGGACTCACTAATGCTAATGAGGCACGTGCTCCTACTCTTCCTGGCTTTCGCCCAGAGCTCCTCTCTGCTCTGTCTACTCCTTCCTCCCAGCCACATTCCCTTTATCCTGAAGTGTCTGATTTCCACAAACTATTATAATCTTCCACAAGGACAACGAAATAATTAGGAGATGTTTTGATGTGAGAGGGAACACTCCTTTGATGGCCATGCTGACCAATGACCATGTCCCCTGAACAGAGAAAACTAATTTTAAGTCTGTCTTCAACTTTCAAGTAAAGAATAATTCTGCAGCTCTGTACTCGAACTCACAGACCATAGTAGCTTTCTTTTCAGAACGACAGTTATCTCATCTCTTCAGACTAAAACTCTACAAAAAGTCAGGAAACAAGTCACAAAATGGCAGTCGGGAAAGTTGCTCTCTAGAGCATTCACAGAACACCAGGACAAGGGAGAAAAGCTGTGACAGGTTAAGCTTCTCTTTTCTTCTCTCCTCTGCTCTCTGTCATGATTTCAATATTCTGTAATTCTGGAATGTTCTACAGCTTAAAAGTAGTTAAAAAAAAAAAAGTCATGGGGTTTCAGCTTGGTCTTTCAGTATACTAGAGGTATGGAAAAGGGAAGTATTAGAGAGGTATTTTATAACTTTTAAGAGATAAGTTTAAGGCTTGAAAGATAGCTGAGCTTAGTGGTTAAGACCTTATACTGCTTGTTAAAAGGACCTGGGATTTGTTCCCAGTACCTATGTCAGGCAGTTCACAGCTGCTAGGGATCCAATACCCTCTTCTGGCCTCCATGGGCAGCACACTAGTGTGTACAGATTCCCCCACCACAAATATACACATAATTAAAATTTGTGAAAGTATTTTTTAAGCTATAAATACTAGTAGTTATTAAAACCAAGAGGAGGTAAAGTTCTGGGTGTACCTGGCTGTGGTTCTCATATATAAACCCCAGGGAGTTCCTCAAATGACAGGCTGATAACTCTGGTATTTAATTAGTATGATATTAATGTTCATTATATCATTGCTGAGATAGTTACCTATTCTGGACTGTAAGACTTGGTTTTCCAATAACCTACAGAATATAAATACTTAGTTGATAAAGTAGTTTTTCAGGGACACTTTTAAGAAAAAAAATATATATATATCTGAACCTATTCTTGTGTAATTAGGGAAACATCTATCCAGGTCACACATTTCACTCTGAATCTGTGAGTGAGGTAATAATATACTCTCACATGCATGAGGTAGCAAACACCCAAAATCACTCATCAAATTATCATAATTGTAAAGTGTTAGAGATAATGGAAATGCCCTTTAATATGAGGTCATTTAAGTGAAATGTGGTGGATCGATGTCTCGGGAGTATCAGTCTTAGGAAAAAGGAGGCCCCAGCAGGCGTCTCTGACCCACAATCCATGGGCTTCCTGTGGCCCAAGAGAGCTACAGATGCAGCCTAACACAAAACTGTGAACGTACTTCTTAAGAATTGGAATTTGTGATTTACTTTACTAACACAGTTACAACATTGCACTACAATGTCAAAAAAAAAAAATGTGACACTTAAGGGGGTCTGAATTGGAATGTGCTCCATGGCCTTTTATATTTGAATGCTTGGTCTAAAGCATGATGGAACTATTTGGGAAGGATTAGGAGGTGTGGCCTTGTTAGAGGAAATGTGTCACTGAAATTTCAAAAGCCCATACCTTTCCAGTTAATGTTCCTGCTTTCTCTCTCTCTCTCTCTTTAGCCCAAATACCACATGTGTGCTCACACACACTCACCACTTCTCTAGAAAACTGCACACAAGATAATATAACATCCTCATGAGAAGAGATGCAAGATGTGTGTGTGTGTGTGTGTGTGTGTGTGTGTGTGTGT
>JADRCG010000008.1:16717071-16761136 GCA_019844195.1 Rhabdomys dilectus
GTGTGTGTGTGTGTGTGTGTGTGTGTGTGTGTGTGTGTGTGTGTGTGACCTTTAAGAGATCTGGATATCCACCCTGTGTGGCGGTTACTTAACACAGGCCGATTTAAGTCTGAAGGTGTTAAGTTTCGGAATTAAATGCTAATTAAGATCTCTTTAACAAATGCAGAATTGAAGTGACATTTTATTCTCTTTTGAGCAGATAGTTTTAAGGTCTGAAAGTAATCAAGGTGGTGTATTATGAATGAAAGGGGTGTGTGTATTTCTTTTTAAGTGAAAACTAAGAAACATCCGTGAGTCCCCATAGGTAAATCCAATAATGAAAATTTTCGGGTTCCCATCTTAAAACGGTTAAATTCTAGTATTGCTCTCCTACTAAGAGCCTTGTGCAGACCGCAGTGACTTGGAATGAAAGGTACAGATGCTGAAGCCCTTCATTTCAATCCCCGTTGGGACTGGGGGGTGGGGGTGTAATTGGGGTGAGAGAGAGCTTGTATTTAAAAAAAAAAGTGAGGCAAGGGACATGACGAACCCTCATTCTTTATGCAACTGGAATAGAGGGAGTTAGAAACGCAAGGGGGCAGGATCATCAAGAAATATTACCTGAGAGGGAATATAGAGTCTGACGAGGTTGGGAGCAGGGAGGGCTGAGAAAAGGGCGGTGGGCTACTCTCTGGCGCCCTCTAATGACAAATAGAGCGACATTGCCTTCGCCATCCCACGCTCAGGAAAGGGTTTTGTCGCTGCTGAGGCTGCGGGGTTTTTTGTTGTTGTTGCTTGTTTGGTTGGTTGGCTGATTTGGTTTGTTTTTGTTTTGCTTTGCTTTGCTCTGCACTTAGTAGAAGAGATGGGTATTTTTCAGTCCAGAAACTTAGTACAGGTGATTTTTGGCGCGCGTATTCCCTCCAAGCCGAGGAGAGGATAGATGGCTGTTTGGTCGGTGGAGCGAGGCCCTGTGGGGATGAGCAGTGCGGGGGAGGGGGTCTTCTCAGCCTGAGAAGTGTGGTTGGGAAGGCCAGTCTGAGGATCATGCATCCTGACACCCGCCCCTCGCCCCTCGTGGCGATTCAAGGAGGCTCCTGAGGACCTCTGTCACCTAGGCGTGCAGCGGCCAGGGGCCTCCCTTTCCTTCTTTTTCCTCTTCTTCGTCCTCCTCCTTCTCTTCTTCTTTTCCTCCTCCTCCTCTTTCTTTTTCCTCTTTTTTTTTTATTTAAAATTTTGGTAGATAAAGGTTAATCTTAGGCTGAATGATAAAGCTATGATTGACAAGAGAAAAGGTGTTGAGGGCAGGTCGCGCGGTCTTATTTACAGCCCACTGCTTGCTGTAGAGCCTTTGTTCGAACTGGAAAACTAATCTAGTGCTGATCAAAGCACCGCGGAGTTAAAGGACGGTAATGACTGCTAATTTCATTCCAGCCTCAGGCAACCCCCGCCGCTGTAATTAAAGACACGCTATTTAAATACAGGTGAAGGGTAGTTGTTTTTTTTTTTTTTTAAGTTGGGGGGGGGGGGGGTGGGTTACAATTTTATTTAGACTTCTCCTGGTACTATGATGGTTATGTGGTCCAACACCGAGTTTTTTCTGTTAGAATTCCTTTTTGTCATTTATACCTGGCATTGAGGAGCCATCAGAGTAAAATGTGTCCGTCACATAACTGCCCCATTTAAAGAAAGTATGGAAGGAAACAGACCTGTAACTGTTTAGTGAGGGATTTAAATATTTGGGTCTCTTTTTCCCCCTTCAAATTAACAGAAGGGCCTTCAACACCGCTAAAATAAAAAAGTATTGGAAACTTGTGGCAGGGTCAACAGGCCAGCCAAAAGAATAAGCTTCAGCTTTTAAAGTACTTCTAAAGGATCGTATGAATGTATGGAAAAAAATATTTTTAATTAAACAATTTCCACACACAGTGTAGCTGCGTATTGGCTCAGAAACCTTATAATTTTACAACCCATAGGAGTTTCTTTATAAGAACATCAAAGCTCTACACTTTCGTAGTTGGTTAAAACTGATACCCTCTCTTCATACACACGCACACCCCACACACCCAAAAAGAATTTAGCCTTTAATCTCTTTTTATCCGCAAAGACGAAAGCTCTACGCTTGACCCCGCCAGCGGCTGTCGCGGTCGGGCCGGGAACAGCTCAGAAGAGAAGCGACTCCGCGGTCTCGTGACAGCGCCCCCTATTGGACGCAGTGGGAGATGCACAGCACCCTCCCGAACCCGCTTCAGCCCTTGCCCTGGTGTTAGAGAAAACTCTTTATTGCCCTCAGAAAAGAAAGTGGGCGTGCGGAAACAAGTTTTTATGCCCCGAAAGGATAACTATAATTCAACAAAAACCAAAGAGATTATATTTTTTCAATTCTATTCCTTTAAAAAATGACTCTCCTCCTTACACCCCAGTTTTCCCCCATCCTGGCTTGGTTTGGGGTCTTCTTTTAGAGGCTATGCGATGGTACCACAGAGAAACAGAAAGAAAAATGCTTCTTCGGCTTGTCCGCTTTTCACAAAATAACACTACAGCGAAGAGTACTTCGCTTAAACGCCAGCTGCGTTTCAGACACGAGGTTTCCAAATATAGGTGTTTGGGTCTCTAGTGGATGAAGTAACTCGTTTATATTTTGATTATTATTAATTCCAGAATGTAATTAAAAGTCCAGTCTCTCCTTCAAGTGTTTACCTTCCCTCAAACCACTCTTGATCAAACTTTCCCTTCCTGGCAATCGGTTAAATTCCAGCTATTGTCTACCAAACAGGTGTCTTTTTTACTTTGATATCAATGTAGAGTTTCAGGGGAGGTTGGTCTGTGATACATTTTATTGGTTAGGAATCCAAGTTATCCTGGAAACAGATTTGTTTTGTTTTATTTAATACTTCCAAATCTGTCGGTGTAAGAAAAGAGCTGTAACTTCTGTAGCCTCTTGATTGATTTAGAAAGAAGACTACAAAAAGAACACAGCCTCTGGATTCCCAACAAAGCAGAAAATGTTGGTTTGTTTAGTTTAAAATTAAAAAAAAAAAAAGAAACCATCAACAAATGAACAAAAATGGCCATTTCCTACTTCGGGGGCATGCTTGCCGTTTTAACTTTGATCCGCAAGATTAGGGCTTGCCATCGGAACCTAGCTTAACATTTCCTAACAGGATAGCGTTTTGCACATTTAATGCCGTATCTCTGCACATCTGCTGTTGGGAATGTGCTTATTCCTCCTCCAGATTAGCGGATCCGAGATGGTTTTTAAAGATGTTGCTCCGCGCGATGACATGCCCTCTCATCTGATGCCGGGGTCGGATCTAGGAGGAGAGGGGGGTACATATCCAGCTTTTGAGAAATCTGCCGGACAGTCTGTCGAAATGATGGGCATTCAGGAACCGTTGCCTCAGCACCTCCACCCTTTTCTCCACGAAGAGGTTAGGCCTGGTTTGGGAAATCCCAACCTGGGACTAGCCTTGTGACCCGACGCGCACCGAGGAGCCTGGGAACGCTTCTTGGGCGTCCTGGGTCCCAGCGCTACGGTCATCTGTCTCTCGGAGCAGAAGAGTAGAGAAGCCAAGAACAGGCCCTGCCTCGGAAGCGGACTGCAAAAGGGTTAGACAACCACCATTGGGGAGTGCAGAAGAATTGACAGTGGACGAGCCTTCTCTCCAGCACGCGGACAGAAGACCTAGGCAAAGGTCAGCGGGGACAGGCGTGCAGCCCGCCAAGTCCACGACTAAGCAAGGTCGGAGGAGAATGCACAGTCAGGCTGAGCAAGAAGCAGTGAGGCAGTGGGTGAGCCAGGCCTGAGCGCGCCACCCATGCTCGGTTGCATTGTGATTCTGCAGCCGCAGGTGGCTGAGCCCCGGCCCCAATCCCACGCCACAGGACTGCCAGCGGGGAGGAGACCCCTCCACCTTTGGAGACTAGGAAGGCCGCCAAACAGGAGCTGAGTTCTCCGCGAAGGCAGAGCCTCCTGGGGCTGGCATCCCGCCGGATCTCCCCAGCCGAGCTGTACCCTTTAGGGGCGTGGCAGGCGCTTTGGGTCTGTAGTCTCCGAGTCCAGGCTTGAGCCCTGGCGGGTTGGCTGGGCGCCCTGCTTTGTAAAGTAGTGAGCCTTTCGAGATCCCGTGAGCCAGCCAGCCGGGTGGGCCAACTTAGCTTAGGTCCACTGAGTCCAGGCCAAGTCCTCAACCCTTCCTTCCTTCTTTTCTCCCTCCCTACCTCCCAAGCTTAAAACGCTGAGAAGCAGGGTGTGTGGTTTGCACTTGGGCAGGCTATTTGGAGATGGGGCAGGGGCAAGGCTCATTAATAAGATCCAGGTTCGAGGATGAGCTTCCGTTTATTAAGTTTAGTCTTCTTGTTCGTTTTTTTAAATGTTGGAAACCCTTTAGTTCCTGGAATTTAAGTCCCAGACAAAGAGCCAGGGAGAGAACCGGACAGGCTGAAAGGAGCAGAGCTACAGATAGATGATTATCTCTCAATAAACTGTCAAGCTGTGACTCCAGAACCAGGGCCCAACAGCTACGTGGGCTGCTGAAGGGTGCAGATACCACAAGTACAACTTGACACCATTGAGCCCACAGTGCTTGTCAATAATCTGTGAATTAGGTGTAGAGACTGTCACCATAGATCATAACAGTTTCTGAAGGACTCATTACAGCATAACGTGTCAGTGATCTCCAAATTAAGGGCGGGAGGGGGGGAGTGAGAGAGGAAGAAGGAGTGGGGGCCGCCAACAAAAAGCCAAGAAGGGTGGGAGGAGAGATAAAAGTCAGAGCCCAAGCTAAGAAGAAGGCTTTAAAGATTATCAGGCCAGCGATCTGAGACTTCCGCGGGGATGGGTTTGGAAGCCCAGCTCTGAGCCTGGACTGGGAGAGATGCTGAGGAGAAGCAGAAGTGGGCCTCAGGGAAAGCTGACTTCTCAGACATTGCTTTTGAGGTTTTAGAGGAGTTTGGAAGCGGCCTCCTGAAGTCAACAGAAGGCCTGAAGGATGCCAGCCGGCCCAGGCTAGGAGCACACTGATTCACAGCAGTTTAGTCTGAGCCACAGGCGAACCTTCCACAAGTAGACATGGCTTCTTTTAGGTCTGGTGGTGATTAGGGGTGACTTTCACCACACGGGTTTGCTTTAATGTCTTGTCATGCTACAGGTGGAAGGCTCTCCTCAATTTTCTGTAAAAAGCGTCCAGTCCAGAGAAGCAGAGCTCCCCCTTTCCCTTCCTTCATCCTTGCTCTTGGGGGTCCCTAAGACCCTTGCTTTCTGAGGCTTATCACTTTCTGTTGTTGTTCGTATTCCATCGGGCTGAGCTTCCGGAAAGGAAGCTTTTGAGTGACACAAAGCAGAAAGTTATGTGAGGTCACCGAGGAAAGACAGAGCTCCGGGCTAAGAAGTGTTCCAGCTACTTGGACTTTGCTGCAGCAGTCACATGTCACTGGCCTGCATTGCTGTCACTTAATATGGGTCAGAAAATCCTCAAGGAAGGCTTAGGTTTGATTTTAGATGGCACAACTAAATAAAGTAATTGCAGCTAGAAATTTTTAAAGGAGCATCTTTTTCTTTAAATTACGGGAAACCATCATGGCCATTGGACAAAAGAGGCCATATGCACGCCTTTGGTAGGATGAATTGCCCCAAATATTTGACTGTCAAATAAGTGTATACATAGACTTTCAAGCATTGATTTGGAGGTGCAAAAGGACTAAAGTCTCTCTGGAGTGTTTGGACTCTCTGGTGATCCCCCGACCCCTGATTTTTAGAATCAGAAGTGCAATTGAAGGCCAACAGTTGCTGCCCGTCATGCCCTCAGTTTGCCTTTAACAGGGGGATTTCTGTTTTAAAGCAATTAGATCATCTAATGGGCAAACTACATTTCCCTTGGACAGCAACAGCAGTGGTAGAAACAGAATCTCAGGGTTGATAATTCATGAAATGAAAATGAAAAATAGTGAAGTATGAATCCTCTGCCCAGAAAAAAAAAATAATTGATCTGGAATATCTAAAAGATGTAAAAATATATGAAACCCTTCAGTCATATGATTTTTTATATACAGCCCAGGAGATTTGAAAAGGCTATCTTAAAAAAATAATAATACAGTTCAAAGCAAGAGGGAAATGTATTAAGTTTCTAACTGCCAAACTCTCTTTTTTTAAATATATTTACTTCATCAGTGAGAGATGGAGTGAAGTGAGCACAATGGCCACAGGGCGGACCACCCCGCATTCCTCAGGTTTCAAGGGTCCTTGCAGCTCTTGAGGGAAATTATTTGGTAAAATTGGGTCTGGGCTTCAACAGCCCCTTGTCCATTTGTTACATATAATACCACCTCTCAAAATTAAAGGCAAGGTCCTGGAGAGACACAAGAAGAAAAAAATATGATTAAGCAATTTTAAATTAGCAGTATACCTTGTATCCATATGGTAAATAAAAAGGGATAGAAGTCTGTGGCTGTTCTTTGTAGCATCTTGAAAAATGGATTATGGACGCTGTCAGTCATCTCTCACACTTACCAAATATAACATTGAACATAGGAAGGAAATGGGATGGGTAAAGCACCAATGAGAAAACAGCTATTATCCTCAAAGTCGTACTATGAAAATTAAGGTATCCCTATAGGCTTTTCAGTGAAGGAAACTTGAGGCAGAGGAGAGGAAGCTTCCCAGTGATGAGGTTCAATTTCTAATTCCTACTCAACTTTCCATATCCTCATTTTTCTAACACATTTCTTGTTGATTATTTTTTGGAAGGTATTGATTTTATGTACTTACTTATTTATTTGGAAAACAAATCTTCTAAATGCATTTCTCTATCTTCATCTGTGTTTCCTAAACCTTAAAGCTCTGGCCCTTCGGGATGCTCAGCAGTACCCCCACCTGCCATGTGGATTGACCCGGGCATTTTTTGTGACTTAGAGGGCAGAAGGAAGCATTTTACGCAAGTAGCATGTTCCAATGTCCTTACTCTGTTTTTCTGTAGTATTTGGGGATAGACAAATAGAACCTCATCAGATTCATCAACCTTTCCCTAAGTCTGTCAATATTCTCTGCATCTTTGGCTTTTAAAAATCATGAACTTTTCTACAGTTTCTGTATTTCTGTTTTTTTGATTTATTTGCTTCTTGAAAGCCAGGCTCCGATGTAATTTTCCTCGCTGCAGAAGGATCCCTGCTATGATTGTGGTCAGAAGAGATGCTTAGAAGGTTAGCATTTAAAGGAAAGAGGAACTTAACAAAGGGGGGGGGCGCTTCGTTTGGTTAAAGCTGGTTCCCAATATATTTAACCAGTTCCAGAATTAGAAAGCCTTTCTGTACATTTTCTTCTATTTTTCTTGCTCCTTTTCCTTATGTAATAAAATTAAAACTTTTGGAGCCCACAGTTGACATTTTTCAGAAAATTGAGTTATCAAGGCAGTAATTATTTCTCGGGGAGATAAAACTCTCATAGCCCTAACTGTCAAATAGGGCCCTTTTCAGATTTTAATTACAAAATAAAATTAGTCTGCTCTTCCTCGGAATGGTTGGCGAGTGGTTAAACAGAGCTTTCCCCCAATACTGGTGGTCGTCAAACTCTGCTAATTAGCAATGCTGAGAAATTCCAGTTAACAAGGGCATTCTCCGAGACTCTGCAGGTCCCCTGCCGTTCGCCTTCATTTCCATAAGGAGATTAGGAGAGGAGGGGAACCCACTCAAATGCAGATGCAGGAGCGAAGCGTTTTTAACAAGCATCATAATAGTAAGATGCTTGGCTAGTTCTCGCTAATTACTGCAACTTAAACCTCTATTTGCCACTAAGAAGAAAAAAAAAAATAAGTCTACAGTCCGCACCTCCACTACATTGTCAGTTGGCTTCAGATATAATACTCGAGGAGAGAAAAATGTAAAAGATTTTTTTAAAAATAAAATTGGGTTATACTTGGCAGTTAAGGCTTCTGGCTTGGGCCAATAGCAGAGCAAAATAAAATCTGATTACTCCAGGCATATGCTAATCACTAATGCTGGTCTAAAAGTGTACAGCTTTTTGCTGCCCATGAAGAGAAGTGTTACATTAGATGAAGCACTTCCAATTTTCATAAACTATGCCAGTAGCAACATTTTACATTCCCAGAGGATGAAGCACCCTGTTCCAAGTCTTTTTTTTTTTTTTTTTTTTGATTGTCTGCTAGTCAATAGTGTATTGTTGCTGGTACTGTAGCCAACTATTATAACCCCAAAAGAGGCTTGCCTCTGTCATGGGCTGGGGTTGTTATAGTTATTATTATACTTAGGAGACCATGATGGTGTTGGATTTAAATCGGGTGGCCAGTGATCTAATTTTTTTTCAACGTGTTCTAAAAATATTCTAATGAGAAAATGGGTTTTACTACCACCATTTTCTTTAATCTTATTTTCATCGCACATTATTATGCATAAACATCAGCCACCATTAGTTTATTGCCTCTGATAAGTACAGTAGACTTAATTAAAATAAAGCTGCAAATAAATACTACAAATGATAACACGACTGTAATGCACTCCCATAGTTTATTCATATGATAAAGCAATTAACAAGAGACCTAGCCAGACCCCTTACCCTCTTTAAGTACATTATTATAGAGTTCGGGTGCAAACACATATCTGAGAGGTTCAGAATATCCCAATGGGGGAAGAAAAAGAAATCTGCTTCCTACTAATCTTAAAAGAACGATATCAAGATTTAAAGAGATGTTCTTTTATCATCATCCATTATCAGTATTTATATTAATAAATATTCGCCACCGTTGTCCACATCAACTCGTTGGGTTTTTTTCTTCAAACTTAATTATCCATAAGCTTTTTCTAAGTTTCCAGAAAAACGCTACCGATACATACACAATCACAAAGTGAATGCTCGGCCTGCCCTTCGTGGCGCGCGGACAATCATAATTCATTCATACTTTGAATCTCATAATTTATACCTATTTTCCCCTCGTTTAACCTCCCACTTATCTGGCGGTTCTATGTACATTTCTAAGTTAAGCAAATTAAATTTGATTCTTATGATTTCGTCCCACGGCTTATATGATATGTTAACTTTTCTTTTGTTTAGATTATGTGTAATTAGTTTGATCTTCCATCCTCCTCGGTTTTTTTTTTTAACTTTATTTTTACACACCTTCTTTTAAAGGTAAAAGCAGTCTTGGAAGAGCGAGTCCACCAGCAGGGGGCGCAGCAGCCACATCTCAGAAACTAGGCGCGCTGAAAAGTCGGTGGCCGCCTTCCCTAGCTCAACCTTTGCTCTAGTCTCCAGAGATTCGTGTTGAGCGTAATAGTACACCCCGATTAAGCAGAAAACAATGCTTTAATTTGAAGAGTTCCAAATATTTACGCGTTTCTATAAGTCCTTTCCGGGTTCCCAGGAACTAAAGCAACCAAAACTTAAGGAGAACCTGGAGCAGGAAGAGGGTGGAGAAGAAATTATTTATTTCAAGTTTACAAAAATTCTTTACCACAACTTTTCTGGGTCTAAAGTGGGCATAGTTAGCTGAGTGTGACAATAACAGCCAAGCCTGGGAGAATAGGGATTGGAGACGTGGGGGTGGGGAAGAAGCGGTGGTTGGCAGAGGGAAGAATAAACAGGGCAGTTTGTAAGGACAATGAGCGGAGCGTGGCCGGCAGATACCCTTCTGAACGTTTTCTTTAGGCAGAGTTGGGGTAGATGAGGGGAGGAGGGGCTGCGAGAGTACTGCAGAAAAAAAGAAAGAAAGAAAGAAAATAAGTAACCCTGATGGTTTAAGCTCTTTATTTAAAAAAAAAATGACATCAGGGACTTTCTTCCTTCTCTCCCCTCTTTTGTACCCAAGTGCATTTTAGCCACAAAGGTTCCAACAAGAGAGTGGAAGGAAACTTAGACGGGGCTTTGTTTGACTCCGTGTAGCGACAACAAGAGAAACAAAACTACCTATTTGTAACGGACGTGGTGCTGTGGCTCTGGGCTTTTTGAGCGCCTGCCGATTGAAATCTTTACGTCTGGACAATGGGAGATCGGCTAAAATTACCCTCTCGGGTCCTGGGCGGGCAAGATTCTTGAGCCCCTACCCCCGCCCCCAGCCCATTCTCCCACTGCCTGGGCTTGCTCGGTCCCGGCCCCTCGGGTTCGGCGGGCCTTCTCTCTGCTCTCGCCGCCTGCACCTGTACATCTGGACCCTGCGCGCTTCCCAGGCCCCGGCGCCTCTCGGCCGGGCCTTCGCGACTACAACCGTGCCAGTCAGCAGGGGCAATGCGGGCAGCGCTGCCCCATCCTGGGAACGCTGCGTGGGAGGGAGTTTGTGAGCGCAGCCCAAATGCCACCTCCGTGCCTCGCGGTGGGATGCCAGGAAGTTGCGTGACCCTCCCCCATCCCCTGCACTCTGGAGCTTCTTTCTGTTGATTCTTGTCGTTCAACAAGCTCTCATTTGAAATTGCCACCACTGAAGTCCTCTTGTGTCGGGGTTGGGGTTTAGAAAGAGAGGGAGGACAGTTCAAGCTTTGCCTTTGCACCCTTTGGATGGGACAGATTGGTGGAGGAGGGAGTTAGGGTTGAGGACACGTGCTGCGGTTCCTTGAGCCTCACCTGAGTCGGCCAAGGAGAAGGCTGTGAACAAGGCCTGGCCCTAGCTCTCTGCTCTACAGTCAGCCACATGGGCAGAGGACTCGTGTTTGGGAACCGAGCCGATGACGCGGAAGCCAGGAGGGCACAGAGGCCTGAGGCTTGGGTCTAACTTCTCCTCTGTACTGTGAGAAGAGGGGGTGACTGGGTGTTGGCAACAAGGTTGGAAGAGGGGCTGGGACAGAGAGCTTTGCCGCGGATGAGCGGGGGAACAATGGCACACCACCTCCGGCCCTGCCAGCTTCCTGAAATACTAGTTGGACGGTCGCCCTGAACCACCCATGGGCCTTGCCCCACCCTGGCCCCAGCTTCCCGCGCCCCATCCACCCTTATGTACCCAAGAGAGAGCCAATATTCCGTAGCATGGGGGAAAGGAGCTGTCGTCTTGGTGCTGTTTACCCACTTCCTTCGAACAGGCGTGCGCCGTGACCTGTTGCTGAGAACGGGGGGGATACAAAGGTTCCCCCGCGGCCGGCTACAGGCTGCGGGCCCGCCTCCCCCGCGCGGTTCGGGGCACAGCGCTCTGCTGGGCTCGGCTCGGCGGCGCGGCAGGCCCCGCCCCCTTTCATGCAAAACCCTCTGGCGAGGCTGGGCTCCGGCGAAGGAGCCGGCGCTCGCTGATTGGCCGCCGGAAACCCATTTATTCCCTGACAGCCCCCATCACATGGATGGTTGTCTATTAACTTGTTCAAAAAAGTATCAGGAGTTGTCAAGGCAGAGAAGAGAGTGTTTGCAAAAAGGGAAAAGTACTTTGCTGCCTCTTTAAGACTAGGGCTGGGAGAAAGAAGAGGAGAGAGAAAGAAAGGAGAGAAGTTTGGAGCCCGGGGCTTAAGCCTTTCCAAAAACTAATCACAACAATCGCAGCGGCCCGAGGAGGAGAGCGCCTGTTTTTTCATCCCAATTGCACTTCGCCCGTCTCGAGCTCCGCTTCCCCCCAACTATTCTCCGCCAGATCTCCGCGCAGGGCCGTGCACGCCGACGCCCCCGCCCGCGGCCCCTGCATCCCGGCCCCCGCGCGCGGCCCCCGCAGTCCCGGCCGGGCCGAGGGTTGGCGGCCGCCGGCGGGCCGCGCCCGCGCTCAGCGCCCGCATGTATAACATGATGGAGACGGAGCTGAAGCCGCCGGGCCCGCAGCAAGCTTCGGGGGGCGGAGGAGGCAACGCCACGGCGGCGGCGACCGGCGGCAACCAGAAGAACAGCCCGGACCGCGTCAAGAGGCCCATGAACGCCTTCATGGTGTGGTCCCGGGGACAGCGGCGTAAGATGGCCCAGGAGAACCCCAAGATGCACAACTCGGAGATCAGCAAGCGCCTGGGCGCCGAGTGGAAACTTTTGTCGGAGACCGAGAAGCGGCCGTTCATCGACGAGGCCAAGCGGCTGCGCGCTCTGCACATGAAGGAGCACCCGGATTATAAATACCGGCCGCGGCGGAAAACCAAGACGCTCATGAAGAAGGATAAGTACACGCTTCCCGGAGGCTTGCTGGCCCCCGGCGGGAACAGCATGGCGAGCGGGGTTGGGGTGGGCGCCGGCCTGGGTGCGGGCGTGAACCAGCGCATGGACAGCTACGCGCACATGAACGGCTGGAGCAACGGCAGCTACAGCATGATGCAGGAGCAGCTGGGCTACCCGCAGCACCCGGGCCTCAACGCTCACGGCGCCGCACAGATGCAGCCGATGCACCGCTACGACGTCAGCGCCCTGCAGTACAACTCCATGACCAGCTCGCAGACCTACATGAACGGCTCGCCCACCTACAGCATGTCCTACTCGCAGCAGGGCACCCCCGGTATGGCGCTGGGCTCCATGGGCTCTGTGGTCAAGTCCGAGGCCAGCTCGAGCCCCCCCGTGGTTACCTCTTCCTCCCACTCCAGGGCGCCCTGCCAGGCCGGGGACCTCCGGGACATGATCAGCATGTACCTCCCCGGCGCCGAGGTGCCGGAGCCCGCTGCGCCCAGTAGACTGCACATGGCCCAGCACTACCAGAGCGGCCCGGTGCCCGGCACGGCCATTAACGGCACACTGCCCCTGTCGCACATGTGAGGGCCGGACCGCGAACTGGAGAAGGGGAGAGATTTGCAAAGAGATACAAGGGAATTGGGAGGGGTGCAAAGAGGAGAGTAAGAAAAATCTGATATGCTCAAAAGAAAAAAAAAATCTTCCGCAGCAAAATGACAACTGCGGGAAAAAACCACCAATCCCATCCAAATTAACGCAAAAACCGTGATGCCGACTAGAAAACTTTTATGAGAGATCTTGGGACTTCTTTTGGGGGACTATTTTTGTACAGAGAAAACCTGAGGGCGGCGGGGAGGGCGGGGGAATCGGACCATGTATAGATCTGGAGGAAAAAAACTACGCAAAACTTTTTTTTTTTTTTTAAGTTCTAGTGGAACATTAGGCGCTTCGCAGGGAGTTCACAGAAGTCTTTACCAGTAATATTTAGAGCTAGACTCCGGGCGATGAAAAAAAGTTTTAATATTTGCAAGCAACTTTTGTACAGTATTTATCGAGATAAACATGGCAATCAAATGTCCATTGTTTATAAGCTGAGAATTTGCCAATATTTTTCAAGGAAAGGGTTCTTGCTGGGTTTTGATTCTGCAGCTTAAATTTAGGACCGTTACAAACAAGGAAGGAGTTTATTCGGATTTGAACGTTTTACTTTTAAAATTGTACAAAAGGAAAACATGAGAGCAAGTACTGCCAGGACCATTTTCGTGGTCTTGTTTAGAACAAACGTTCTAGATTGTACTAAATTTTTAACTTACTGTTAAAGGCAAAAAAAAAATTGTCCATGCAGGTTGATATCGTTGGTAATTTATAATAGCTTTTGTTAAATCTACCGTTTCATTTTGTTCACATAAAAAATATGGAGTTACTGTGTTTGAAATATTTTCTTATGGTTTGTAATATTTCTGTAAATTGTGATATTTTAAGGTTTTTTTTCCCCTTTTATTTTCCGTAGTTGTATTTTAAAAGATTCGGCTCTGTTACTGGAATCAGGCTGCCGAGAATCCATGTACATATTTGAACTAATATCATCCTTATAACAGCTACATTTTCAACTTAAGTTTTTACTCCATTATGCACAGTTTGAGATAAATAAATTTTTGAAATATGGACACTGAAATTATGCCTGAGTCTTTCATTTCTTTGGCTAGCATGCTTGCTTACACATAACTTCTTGGGGAACTGGATAACTAACTGTTCAGCCACCGAGTTTTTGGTATTGCCAGCAATGTCTGTTAGCGTTAACTGCAGAAGGAAAAAAATGATGGCTGGATGATTAATAACGGGAAACTGAAATGCGCTGACATTTCTAGAATAGAAACTAGGGGCATATATTGTAAGTCCGCCCCCTCCTTTCCTGAGCTGCCTGAATAAGCCCGATGTGGGCTTAAGCTCTCTCGTGGCACTTGTTGCCAGAACGAGTCAATTCTGAAATTTTTCGTGTAGCTTAGCAGATGGGGTAGTGAGCCAAATCAGAACCAGGTTGACTGGGCTGGTTTTCATTTTCTTCACAACACAATGGCCCTTTGAAATGTGGTTTATAGGGGAAAATGATGCTTCTTGTATCGGAATAATTACAAAGTAGACACGCCGGGTAGGTGGTTGGGTGACTCTGGCCCTGCCATTGTGTGAGGAGACAAGTGGTTTTCTGTCTTTGTTTCCTGACTTCATAAACTTTGTCCTCTACGTTTTCCTGTTTGGGGTGAGGGAAAAGCGAAGAGCGGCTTGCAAAATTCCCTTAATTATCATGGACTTTTTATTTATTTATTTCCCCCCTTTCTCCCCCACCCCCCACTCCGGATTCCACTTCTTAATTTGGCAGCGCGGGTCCAAGCCTGTAGTCCCAAATCGGATAATCTCTGCAGCTGGTTACACGCAAAAGAGAAGCCAGGCAACAGACATATTACAGAAGAAAGCTCTCGACTCCGAGGTAGATATTTCGCATTGTGCGCTCTGATCACATTTGGACATGATTGTGCTTTTGATCTGTTAACTGTTTTACTACAGTAGTAGAGAGAGGGGGAGGAGAGAGGGTGGGGAAACGAGATTGGATTTGCTGTTTTCTTTTGCCCCAGGAAAAGTAAAGAGAGGCTGGCGACGTCCTCGGCTAGAGCAGAAAAGTTGGGGGAACCGCCGTGGTCTTTAAGTTAACCCGCGGGTTCTGGCATAGCCGAGGCCGCTGGCCTGCTTTGCTATTTTATTTTTATTTTATTTTATTCTATTTTATTTTATTTTTGGCTCCTAGTTTCGGTTTTCTTCTCTCCAAAGGCACCAAGAACAAGAAATGGAGCGTCCTTATGAGTTCGGCCTTGTTTCTCTGTTTCTAGAGTGTCCTCTCGCTGCACCCCTGCAGAAGTTAGGATTCCTTGGCGCTCTCTGCCCTTCAGCTGGGTACCAGCCGCAGCCAGTTCTCTCGGTCTCTAGGCCTGTGTCGCCTCTTTTGCAAGAAAGTAATTTCTTTCTTGTGATATTAATGTTTCGTGGAGGATTATGAAGGTCTTGTTTTCTGTGTTTGTATTTCTTCTCCGTCGTTTCATTTCGGGTGTATAATGGATTGTTTACTTCTTCATTTTCGTTTTAGGGGAATGTACTGGGAAGGGACATTTATTCAGTTCCCAGTCCAAGCTAGGCTGTTTCCCCTCTAATTAATGCAGAGACTCTAAAAGAATTTCCCCGGGCTCGGCCAGCCATTGTGATGCATATAGGATTATTCACGTGGTAATGAGCACATTCGACTGTTCTTGCTCACACATAGGAATAAAAGAAACTTTGAATAAAGAAGCAAACGTTGGTGCTGGGGGAGAGGGGAGGATATTCCCGGAACTCAAGCCAATGGATAGTATAGAATGTATATATTTTAAAATTAATATATCTTACCGTTATGTATAAAGTTTACAATAATTGACCCGACTCAGCCTCCCAACTTAAAGGAACAAGAAAAGTACTCAGTGTATCCGACCCAAATCAAACACTTTGAGGAGATGCTCTGGTTCAAATATTTTGCAAAACAGAAGAGCACTTTTAAGAGTTAGACTCATTTAAACGATTATCATTATACAAAAAAAGAAGAAGAAGCCCAGTTCTTCCTCTTATCCCACCATATCTCCAAACCAAATAGTTTAAAAGTAGAAGAGGCTGAACTATTTTGTTTGCAAAGATAGACGCGTTGATAGACTGCAGCTGTGGGACACTGGCTGCGTTACCCATTTCATTAAGTAAAACGGTTCTCAGGATGTGTAATTGCATACCTGGGCTAATGTTAATAAGCAAATAATTTTTCAGAATAATTTCATTTTTAAGAAAAGAGATAAAGTCATCATCCTGCCCAGAGAGGGCTTGCTACTGTCACTACGTGCAACTTCTTTTCCTAGGAGTTTTATTCTGGTCAGTGAGGCTTCATTTTCAGTCAAGAGGGGAATTTAAATGTTGCTGACTTTATACACAGGAGAAATCTGTAACAGGGGGAGCATATAATCTGTTCTTGCTACATTTTTTCTTCCACACCCACCCCTCCATATCTTAAAAAGTGTTAACATATTTTGCTGAGCGGGACTGGATTAA
This sequence comes from Rhabdomys dilectus, assembly GCA_019844195.1. Lineage (NCBI taxonomy): Eukaryota > Metazoa > Chordata > Mammalia > Rodentia > Muridae > Rhabdomys > Rhabdomys dilectus. Next base: position 16,733,225 of record JADRCG010000008.1, read on the forward strand.
CAAGGTTCCTTTGCCAATGCCGGGAAGCTGGTATCACAGACCATCCCAGGGGAAAATGGCTCACATTAACCACTAAATGAATATTTGACAAGGGCTCATTCGGAGGTATTATTACTATAAATGTGTCCCTACTGGACTTTTCAAGGTCAAAGAGCAATGCTTCAATTAATTATTTAGACTGCTAGTAGATTTGGATGTAATAGCTGTACTTATTTCTGGAAAGCGACACATTCTTGCAGTGGGGAAACCTCCCGAGACTGTCCATCAGAATCGTCTCAAATGAAAAGGTGTGTGAAGCCCTGGCATGCCCGAGCTGACTTTTTTTTTTTTCCAATGAAATGTTTTCCAGGACCAAGGGAGAGAAATATTCCCCCCTTCCCCATTTCATCGACTAGTTTTAGTTTAAAAGGAAAAACAATATACTTATGTTCATTTCATCACCATGTCTAGCAAGAGCTTTTAGAGTTTGTGGTGTGGGGGGCAAACTGGGTGGTATTTCATATAACCTCTGCCTTGTCTAAATAGCAAAGTCAGAGGATTTCATAGCCCCTCCCTGTCAGGCTTTGAACGTAGGTAGGATACATATTCCTGTTTGGCAATAGAAGCAAAGATTTAAAATGGAAGGCACCAGGCTTAGTATACTGAGTTCTAGTAATGGCAGAGTAAATTGGGGTGCAAGGTGGTCCCCCCTTCTCCTATTGGTCTGAATACTGTAAGGGGGGCACATTCCTGCCATGTCACAGGTTCCTCCATGACCCTAGGTAAAGTGGTAATCGAATGATTTTGAGAGTAAGATTCCTTCACAATAATATAAATTGAATGAATAAGAGATAAGCTGGGGGGGTAGTAATTACAGCCCGATTCATTCAGCTTTTCAGAACTTTTGTTGTAGGCGCTCCATTGACTGGGTTTGAGCTGCCAGTTTTCTCACATTAAAAAGGAACTGATCAGCGCCTGGGGGTGGGAGGGGGCAAGGACTACTGCTAAACTGCATGGTGCTGGGGGCTTCATTTAGAACCATTAGAAGAGTGAAATTAAATCGTGCCTTTGTGTTCTCGAGGTTTATACTTTTCCACTGCTCACAGTTTATAGCTAACTGCTCTGAAATTGAGGTCTGACTGTGGCCTGATCACCTGCTAGTTGGCATCTCTTATCTGTCTGTGTGTCTGTCTGTCTGTCTGTCTGTCAGTCTGTCTGTCTGTATATCTTGTGGTTGAAAGTAGTTTTCTCTCTACACCCTCCCCCCATTCTTTGCTTTTGAAAGTTTTGAATAACAGGCACTCATATTTTTCTTCCCGGAGTTTCTTTCGGCTGTTACTGTTTTAGCCAAGACTGGAACTTACAATCCTTCCATACCCCACTCTACTATTACTTTAAAATAATTTGCATCTCTGTGGGGGGTTTTCTTTGGTTTGTTTTTGTTTGTTTTCGGCTGCTTCTCCTCCTCTTGGAGCTAAGACTTCTTTTTAGGCTCCACCTGGGCCTGGAGTTGGGGTTTGACTTCATGTTCTTCGATTTTTTTTTTTTTTTTTTTGACCTGACCTGAAAGATGTCTGACTGCCTCTCCCTAGGGACTCTATCTAGGAGATGGATCCCTTAAAGAAGGGAGAAACTCTGGCTTTTACTGTGATAATCTGGATAATGTCCAAAGGCACACAGCCTCTGGAAATTTAAAATAAAAAGCTCAACAGCGCTTTCCAAAGACAGGGAAATGGCTCAAACTGCAGGATTAGGTCGACGTCTTTCATAATTATTTTCTATTAAAAACTTTCCCGGAAATGTGTTCGTGACACCAGCCGGGAGCCTCCTCTCTTCTAGGGATGCTGGCCAGCTCTAGTGTTTGTTATTCTCCGCGAGGATATTTTCCTTCTGTGGCCTTTAGAAAATAATGGACGACTCGACTTTCTTGTTTTGACTAAGGAAACCTCTCTTGGAGAGACTGGAGTACGCAGGTAAGCAGGGATAACTCTAGTCAGAGCCCTCTTTCTGTATGCGGTTCCGGATAGATTGTATTTTATACTTTGGTAGAACGGGAATAGTGCTGACTTCCTGGGCGCGGGTGTCAATTCTTCTCCAAAAGCAAGCGGTAATCTTTTTCAGTTGAAGGATGCAGAGATTTATTTGCTGCTTCTGGGCCAGCGTTCGAACTAGAGGTAGTTTTTCTAGTTGGCAGGCAGGTCAGGTGATTCAAAGCTCGGAGGGGCCATTCGTTTTATGACCCCATCTGCTTGTCTATAGCGAGTCAAGTGGGCACGGATGTATAAAGATTTCGGCGCTTTGAACCACTTTTGCTTCTCCAGGCCCAGGTTCGGCAGGGCTGAGCTGAGCTGAGAGCTCTCCAGCCTCCTGCAGGCTGCCTCAAGGGAAGGGACTGCAGGGCCAAAGCCTGGAGACTATGGCATGGTACCGACTGGAGTTGGTAGCTAACTTGGACTGGCTAGGACTTGACATCACCGCGGCCAGGCCCCCATCCCCAGAGACTCCTCAAAAAACTGCGGAGGGGTTCCCAGTATCTCTGCCCTCCCGCAACCCTGCACCGAAAGAAAGTTATCCGAGTTTCTGGTACTGTGTCGCTGTTAGAGTCCCCTTCCTCCTGCGTGAGAGCCCAAACCCTCTGTATGTTGACCTCCTGGCCTCAGAGATGGCTATAGGCTTCAGACTCTCAAGATCAGAAGTTGTTGGCCTAGGTGTTGTCTTCTTGACATCTTACCCTAGTCTTTTGCCTGTAGGCAAGCCATACTGGGTTCTTCCCACCCAAGATCAGAGCCAGAAAGCACTAGTAGAGATATGGGAGTCTTTGAGGAAAAAAAAATTTTAGAGGGGCGGAGGAAGCAGGTCTGGATGAGCCAACTCTTCACTTCCTAAGGTGTGAAGTAGAGATGGCTGTGTAAGACCACCCCCACAACCCCTTACAACTACTAGCTTGATTGGAGCCTGAAATGAACTCTCTGTCTAGCAGAAGGTGAGAGACAGGGAAGCACGTGCCAAAGTAGTCTTAAAGCTGTATACAAAGATCATGGCTGGCTCTTGTTAGGGTCCTAGGCAGTGGTGTTAGTCTTGGGGGTCACTCTTCTCACCTCTTTATCACCCCCTTCTGACTTAGGGTTAGCCTGGGAAGTCACTTTGAAACTCTGCCATCAGCGGTTGTCTTTCTGAAAGGAAGAATATTGGCGGTTATAACTAGAGTTGTCTCCAACCCCAAGGGGCAATAAAATGGTGATAGCATTAGAAGCACCAGTGACTTCTCCCCTAACATTCTAATCACTGGTGGTCAGACCAGAGTAGGGTAAGGCCCCTACCCCCACCTTGTGATGTCAGGGTCTGCAGCTACTCTGGGAGGCCTATGCAGGAAAGACACCAGAGAGTCCCTGGCCATGCCAGTAAAGTTGACTTCCATCACACTAATAGGTCCAGTTTTGGAGGTTCCTGGCTCCCCAACATTCAAATGGCTGATCTCTCTTATAAATACCCCCAGATCTGCTGACACACAGTCCACATGCCTCTACAGCAGGACTCTTTTCCTTTATGTGTGTTTTCAGAGTTGAGTGATCTGCTAGCTAGAGTTTATTCTGAGATCAGAATAAGTTGGTCAGCTGTGTTTTGTTTTGTCTTCAGACTCTTATCGAATTAGGCCAGAGGCCCTTCTAGACGCACCATAGCTTGTCTGTTTTCAGCCTTCCTGAATCCAGACTTCTAAAGTCTTCTGGTTCTGATGTCACGGTGGTTTTAACAGTTGCTTCTAGCTTACCATTACATTAGCATACCATTTCCACATTCTCCATACCTTCCACTCTTTGGGATTTATACAGCTTTTAGCCAGAGCTACATTAGACCCATGTCAAAATAAGAACAATAGCATGTTAGAGTCAGACACTGAGTATAGGCATCCCCTGAGTAAGTTAAAGATGAAAAACATTTGGTAGCTGGAGTGTATTTAAGATGGGCAGAGCCAATGGTGGACGGACATCCTTTGGTGTTCCTGGAATTGCGCTACCCAGGATTTATTTTCTACCCTTAAATCAATTTCAGTTTTTGAATTCCCTTCCAAGGCGAATGGTCTGGAAACTGGACTTTCTAATCTGACATGGGCCCAGAATCTCACCAAATAATGATTCAACAAAATCAGCCAACACTTCTATCTGAGCGAATGCATATGGTTACAGTCCAGTCGGACTGAAGCAAACTTGTCTTTCTCTCTCTCTCAAGGTTCCCTTTTCTGCTTGTTTCCCTGTCTCCTCTCTTCCAGGGAAGATGCCTTAAAATCTGGTCTTCTTGGGAGTGTGTTTACTCCAATTTCTGATAAAGTAGGCTAACACTGTCACCAGCTTTCCAACCGCCCTCTCAGCAGCTTTGTGAAATAGTGCAAATCATTCCAGAATCCAAGATGGCAAAGTAAACCTGGGCATCTGGAGGTAAGGCGTGGTTGTCAGGAAATTGATTTAAATGTTTAGCTCACACCTCAGGCTCCAGTACTTCCCTCCTTGCTCCTCAGCAGCCTACTCCAGGAACTTGGGTACCCTACCTCTCTTAGCAAGCTGGTTCCCCAGCATAAATTATGAGTATGTATCAAGTGGGCCCTTCTGCTAAGATTAATCAGGACCTATTCTCTCTCGCATGTTTCTGCTTTGATCCCTGTAGAAAGTTCTCCCTGCCCTGTAAGCAATGTCATTCTACAAACTTACTATTTCCATATAAACTATGGAGGTAGGTTTCAATAGGGAAAGAAAAAAAATCAGGTAATCCTCCCATCCCCCCACCCAGCCCCAGGAAGCTTTCCGAGTTAAGGACACAAAATATTTCATGGTTACTTGTGTGAGCTTCTAAATTAGCTGCATATAAAGTATTTTAAGATTTTTTTTTTTTTTGGCTGTCACTGGCTGGCAATACTCATTTTGTGTGTGTGTGTTGGTTTGAAAAGCAGGAAGAAATGTAATGAATTGAGTGCTGTCAGAGATGTCTTCTGTTTGAACAATCTGCGATGGGCTGAATGGCAGGGACTCCCTCATCCACTGCAGGTGCAGCAGAGCTGGGAAAGGGGGAGGGGGCCCTCTGTTCAGTCAAAAAGCAGCATTTCCCACAATAGACCACACACTGGTGGCCAGCGTGACATCGGCTCACACTTACATACTTTCCCCCATCCACAGTTCTGAACCGACAAAGTGGCCATACAGTAGCGTTGCATAGGTTCCTTTAATGAACATTTTGTGGTTCCTATGGTCAGCATTGAAATCCATGAGCCCTGGGAGGAACAAACAGACTTTTAATCGTGAGTTCCAAACTCAAATCTATTGCTGTAGATATTAAAAGTAAGCGGATCTCTCTGCTCTCCCCCAATATCAATGCTTGTGAGGCCCAGATGTGCTAGGATCTGAGAACTCTAAGTTAAAAGTTTTTCTGAGACTACTTAGGTTCCAAGCCTGGGTCTTGCAAGTCCTGTGAGATCAAACAGGAAAGGAGAGAAGGCATGAATTTCGTGTATTTGTTTAAATGTAAAAGGACCTCTAGTATTTTATTATGCGGCGTGAGAGGGCTAATCCTACAAATGAAGGCACGTTAATCTTGCCGAGCACAGTCCTGTCCCCTTTTGAATTGGTTTTACTGGGGAGAGGGGTGGGGAGGAAGAGAAGGGGGTCAGCAAAGGCGGCAACTGTTTTAAAACTCTGGACTGCAATGCGACCACCCTTTAGCTGCCCTTGCTGGCAACCAGCAGACGTTAGAAGAGTTTTCCTCTCACACTGGTGTGAGCTCGGGCCTGGGTGCAGCAAGTTTTAAGTGGAATTATTTAAGAGTGAGAGGCTACTGGGAACTTGGCAGTCAGGCCCTTCTTTGAACACCCTGTCGTCCCCCCACCCCCACCCCCCACCCCCACGGTTTGGCCGGGTTTTAGTTTTGGATCTGAAGATTTAGGAAAAGACAAGATACTTTCCTCAGCACCACCCTAGCCTGTGATAAGAGGGTGACACCAAGGTGGTCCAACTAATAGATGTTCCCATTTGTGCTGAGGAAAATTACTTACTGTTTACATACAGTTAAAACACATCCCTTTAGCCAAGAAAAACATCAACTTTCCAACAACCCTTCTCAGTAAAACCTGTTTATGATTCACTTAAACGCTTCAGTGGGACTAGGAAGGACCGACCCCCTTGCTCGCCTCTGGATGAGAGGTGAGGCCCGAGTGCGCCCGGATGGTTCTTAAAGGCATTGATAGTAAAGCCCAAATTCTGTAAAACCCTGAATCACAGGAAGAGATGTCTGAGAGTGAGACAAAGCTCACTTGCTGGTGGCCTTACGGCGGCGGGTATGCCTATGGCGCCTACTTAAAGTCTAGGCCTAAAAGAAGCGTTCCGATTCCCCCATCCACAGCGCCTGCAGCTTAGGCTCTAACGTATCTTCCGGCCGGTACACACCCACAATTAATCTTTCTTATTAAAGCCTCCATTCGGTACCCAAGGGGCAACTCAAACCTATTTAGATTTCCTTGGTTGGCTGCACAGATTTAAGTGGGCAAAGAGTTATAAACCTAATAACAGAGAGCGCGCGCGAGAGGGATTTGAGTAGAGAAGACGCAGGATTCACGGAGGGGTGGGGGTGGGAGGATGCTTGTGGGCCTAGCCCACGTCTGGAGTCTGCCTCGGGTTGCAGCTGGAGCTGTGGGGAAGGCAGTGAGCCTCCCGCGCGCGCGCCACGCGCAGCATTCTCGAGTGCACCTGCACCCCAGCCCCTTTGCTCAGCCCGCAGGTACTCGAGGCGCCTCTTCCTTCCCAGAGAGGCGCAATCCTCAAAGCATCCCCAACACACGGGAACTTGCAGAGAACCAGGAAAGGTTTGCACTGTTTGGGATTAATTGAGAATAATTAACACTGGACACGGTTAATCACCACTTCGCAGCTCTCTTCCCTCCTTTCCGGCCTGTGGTGTCGGCCTCTTTTGCTGCGGCTGACGATGCGGGTGGGTTTGCTGGTGAAAGTGAAGACGTCGCGGTAGCTGTCACCCAGTTCTGCTGTACTTTTAAAGCGCTCGCATATTGTTTGATTACTAATTCGAGTTAATATGATCTTTATGGCAACATAACAGTGGATAATTGGCCTTTTTTCTCAACAACAATGTAAATCACAATCGCTTTATTATTTAATAACGTCAAACGCTTCGTTGGATTGGCCCCGACCGAGAAGACCTTTTCTTTCTAGACAGTATTATGGGGGAAGGACAATGAAGATCTAATTGTGGAGGTTTCATAAGTTGGCTCCGGTAAATGAACAGCTTCGATATAGAAGTCCCAGCAGATGTGGGCACCGCTAGCTGTAGAAACTCCACCCCACCCCTCTACCCACCATCCAAATACACTGTTGGAGGCTTTCTGGGGTGGCTGTGGTCCACGGAGCCTAGCAACCACCTGAAGTTCTCAGCAGCAATTAGAGCTTGTATCGGGCTCTTTACATTGGGGATTTATCATTAAGGCATCCAGTCAGCTCACCAAATTAACACGACTTGCAAATAGCCACAACCCTTTGGGCGCCCTTACGGTCAATTTGGCTCTGGGACATGGGGAGCAGGGGTCTGCGTTTTGTTTTGCTTTGTTTTGGTTGGTCGGTTGGTTTGGTCTTAGTTTGTTCTAGTGTGATTTTTTTTTCCTTAAGGGAATCAGTATTGCAGGGTCTTAGAATATACTTGTCTTAGACAGTTTGGCAAGGTACTTGAGCCAGTATTTCTCAAATGCCTGGGAAAAACTGAGAGTACCCAGAGTCCCTCTCACGAGGAAGACCACTAATAGAAGGAAGGCGTCCCCGTTGCTAGAACGAGAGCCTCATCACCCTTGTCCCCAAAGGCCTCCGCCGCTTCTTCTGCCGTGGTCAGAAGACCGCGGACGTTAGGGTCTTCTGAGTGGCAAGCCCCAGCCTTTGGAATTCGGGTCAGAGGAGAGAGACTCGCAGCCTGCAGAGGTTTTGTTTTTGTGTGTGCCCGCCTCTCCATTTTAGTCAACTAATACTGCCTGACGGGGAAAAGGAACAATTCGCTCCCACCCACCCCTCCGCGCCTTTCTAAGATAAACAGGAGGTGCGAAACGCTTCCCAGTACACGCGCCCCGGGGCCCTCCTCCCACTCCGCGGGCCAACCGAGCATCTGTCCCCGCTTCCCCGAACCAGACCTGGGTGACAACTGCCGGTATTTCAAAACCGTCCCACTGACCGCCAAGCATATTCGCGTTTTTGCCCCTCCTCTTCCCCCTAATCCAGTCACTTCTCTGCCTACTCTCGCCTTTTCTGAAAACTTAAAAGAAGTGAAAAGGGTTGAGGAATTAAGAGTGGACTTTCTAAAACGAATCTTTGCCCACAGAAACACGCAGTCGCACTTTTTAAAAAAGTGGTATTTCAGCACAAGGAGGACATTTGGAAACTTTCTCTTAACAGGAGTAGGGCACATTGCTATTCCTGTGTGTTGGTCGTCTGGCCTCCCCTCCCGCGGCGGACAATGCCCGCATTGAGGCGCGGTGGCCTGCAGGCAGCGGGAGGCTGGGGACTGCGCAGCCTTCCTCCAAGGGGCCCGCAGCTGCGGGAGCACCAGGATGGGAGCAGGGGCGGGGAGGCCGGTCGCCGGAAGGACAGCCGTTAGAAGTTCCATTTTGCCTCAGGCATTACACTAAGCCTGGCTTTGAGGACCTAGACACAGGACTGTATGAGATATAGTGGGTAGGGAGAACACTCAACTGAGGACGAGTTTCAAATTTTGTTTCATTTTAATTGCCAACCCCCCCTCTCACGATTTTATTTAGACGCGGAATTTTGCATCCCAGGCGGTCCAACCCCACAGACTTCACTCTTAGGCACCTCATCTTTTGTTAATATCTCAACCTCCGGCTCTGACGCTAAGCAGGCCTCCGCCTTGGTGCCAATTTTTGTCTCACCCGAGCCCTGGCACACTGCTGTCTCGCGCTGGGAGTACGGCACCGCAGGGGGCGGGGGAGCCCAAGCCAGAGACCCGGGAACATTCTTTTCTAAGCTCGATTGTTTTCTCCCCCAGAGCACATCAGCACCCAGGGCCTTTGCAGAAGAACCTCGAGGTCAGCAGAGGCCCTCAGAAGGGCGCCACAGTGGCTGAAGCTGGCGTCTTAGGGTTTAAAACGTGCACCCCCGCCGGGTGTTGGGACCACGTGCTGCGCCTTCGAAAGGTGATGGCGGCCCCGCTGCAGCGCCGGGCGGCGGGAGATGGAGCAGGAAACGCCGCAGCCCCCGGTGGCGACAGGGGCGGGTGCTGCGTGGCAGAACTGGCCTCGGCGCTGAGTGGAGAGAATTATCTGGAGCGTGCTTGATCTGGGGCTGCGTAGTCAGCTTCTGCTTTATTTGTTTGTTTGTAATCTCATATTTAGCAAGCCAGGACTGTGGCAGCGAAGGAGAAAGGAAGGGATGGAGGAGGGGGCTTCGCGCTAACCACACCCCTTCCTAATGAGTTAATTTCCATATTTGCGTCTCCCGCTTCTAGCGCCCTCTCTTTCCGAGCGCCTCCGTTTGGTTGCGTCTTGCGCAGCTCAGACACTCTCCACTTAGGAGTGAAACAAAAAAGCACCGGGTAAGAGCAGAAAATTGGTCTATTGATAACATTCGCTCCGAGTGTTGATCTTGGCATTGCGGGCAGCCGGTTAGGGCAGCCGGTTAGTCTCCACCCCATCCCCCAAATGGGTCGCACAGGGCTTGCAGAGGGTTTGGGGACTTGTTAGCTGACTACAGACAGACGCTGACGTCCCTCCCGCCTCCAACTGTCATACCCTCGCGTCGTCTTTTCTCACAACCTCACATTCTTTTGCCCCTCAGAGTAAAAGCAGTGGAAACCTAGCCAACCCAGAAAAGGAGGGGAAATAATCTCAAACAAATGAATCAAAAGCGAAAGTTTCAAACTAGAGACGGACTGGGGGTTGGAGGGAGGAGATAAAATTTTGTACTAGAAAAGGAGTACTAGCCGAGGCTGGAGACTGGCTCTAGCGTGGACACCTGTGGGAATAGATTAAGAAAAGCTACGAAATGGTATTGGCATCCACACACCAGAACAACGAAAAGTTGTGGCAAAGACAGTGAAAGAGTTTTGGACACACGGGAACTCAAAGCCCCGGATCAGGACTTATATCTCTGTTGTCTACACTTGGGTGAATGTTCTGTTCAAAAAGTCAAAGAGAGAAGCAGACCTTTCCAATTGTTCATCGCCCCTCTCCCTCCCCACCTTGGTGGCTTCACCCCTTTCTGGCTGGTGTGTCCAAACAGCTCTCTGGTCAAAGTGAACTGTCCCAAGAAACTCTTTCCAAACTGGGGAGCAACTTAGGCAGGGAGCTTTAATCAAGATTTGTAGCTCTGCGAGGGGCAACGACAGCAAACATCCCGCAGGTGTACGCCGTAACTCCACCATCCGGACTCCAATGTAGATTACTCTGGCTGCGTTTGATCGGCTCTTTGAAAGCCTTTAACAATTGCCTGTGACGAACGACAGGGCTCAGTGTTTTTTCTGAATAATGCCTTGAGCGTAAGTCCTCAGGGTCTTTAAAGAGCTCTAGTTTGAGAGTGCTGGGGGGGGGGGGGGAAGCTGTTTTCAGTTTTGCTTTGAAGGAGAAAAAGGGAAACGTTCGGTTTAGTTTATACTCCTTCAACTTTTAGTTGCTAACAGGTATCACTCAAACCAGTCAATGCTTGATCCCAGTCACCTTTGCTTGCTGTCTTCCAGAAGCTGTGTATGGCATAATGTCTGTGTCAAGAACATTGCTTTTCCTTTTAATAATGCACTGTGTATGTATGTATGTACATATTGTATTACCTTGTGTTAATGAAATGACACAGTTACTAATTTTCTGTCTTGTCAGTTACAACTGCACTTCCTGCTCAGAACCGTCTGCTGGGGTGGTTAGAATAAACACTATTATTATTACTACTTTAATACTGCCCTAGTATCTTCTCTGTTCTTTGTAAAACCGTATCTATTCAGTAAGAGTTTGACTCAAACGTCAAAGTTTTCCAAAGTAAAACTCATAGGTTGCCATAGCCCCTTCAATCACCTTGGCACCAAACCCCAACACCAAAATAAAAAAAAAAAAATTAAAAAAAAAAAAAAGAAAAAAGAAAGAGGTGCTTTTGCACTTGTCTTGTTTGCACACAGTGTTTACATAAGGGGAGGAAGGTGAACTTTTGTCTGAAATATACACTAAGCAGAACTTTGATTTTATCGTGTCAACAGTTGCAGGGCTTATCATACCAGTGTGAGGGGCACACATTTGAATTAAAGGTCCACTCCTGCCACTTCAGAGCACGAAGGGTTACCCGTGAATGACTGCTAGGTTTGCCTATTGGAAAAGTTTTTTCTGTACTAAGTCACACAGGAAAATGGGGAATGCCACTGTTTATAGTTCAGTTCTGGACAGGAACAGACCCCAGTACCCAGGGGCTCATAGCTCTGGCCAGCAGGGGGGATGGAGGGGGCTCTTCACAGCAGCCCCCTTTGTTCTCCTGAGCTCTTCCCTGATTTCAAGCTTCACTCGCCTGTCCCAAGTTTGTGTGTTAATGACGCTATTACCATCTGGCTTGCCCTACTTTCCAAAAGATATAAATCTCCCAGCTTGACTGCCCACATTATCATTTAAGTGCCACCATAGCCAGAAGGAAAAGATGCTTTCAAGGCTCAGATTCTTGAGCTCAGACTGCCCTGGCACTACTCCTGTGCTGTATTTATAGACTGCACATTGAGGGCAAGAATATGCCTCAGAGACCGCACATCCCCAGACCTGTCCCTCCAAACCAAAGAAGGCCTGTTACCTGAAGGAAGGGAAACTCAAAATGATTTTCCCCTAAAACTATGTTTTATCCAGATGCGCCAACATCCTTTTGTGTGCTTGCACCCTTCCCATAGTGCTCTACTCTTAAGCTAGTAAAAGTGTCAGCCAACTTGCAGGCGTTCTCAGCAATGTGCCCCTCTGTGGCCTTCCTTTTCAACTGGAGAATAGACTGTCTCTCTGTGGGAATAGGGGAGTGAAGAGAGGTAAATAGATGGTTGGGAAGCAACTTTTGGGAGCTGGGCAGCCTGATCAAACTCCCACTTTTAATGGTGCCTGTATGGGTGTGTGCTCTTCGTGCGATTTACACACTCCTAGCTGCAAGACTGAGTCCTCCTCTGTCTTTCCAAGGCATAATCATTGGTGGGTTTTTGTTTTTTTGAGCACAAAAGCTGAGAACATATAACAAAAGTAACTGGGCTGGCTTGTGCATGGTCCTACTCACGAAACCGCCACTTATCTGGCCTGGTCATGTGAACTGAGCAGAGCAGACTCTGCCATTCAGAATATGTAGGCTGAGGGTTCAGGCCCCTCTTTGGTTTGAAAAGTTCATCCCCACCCCACCCCCACTTTTCAGATTTCTGGACAGTTTACTTATGAGCAGTCATATCTGGGTGTTTCTGTTTGTGCGTTCTCTCTTCTTCCTAGAGGCAGGTTCTATTCACATCAACCAACCCTACAGGTTGGAAGAATCAGAAGTGTGAACACCCCAGATTCCTAGGGAATCTCTTCAACATCAGAAGAATTTTAGCATATGAGAGCCAGAGGGCCAGCCACTCGAGCACACACAGATGGACATAATCAAGTATTCATCTTTAAGAAAAATATTATATATTATTTGCTTATATATCCCTACCACTGCTTTATTTGAACAGGGCACACGATGCAGAAAAGTGACTCTTTATAGCACATCGATAAGGCTGTTCTGCACCAGCCTCTTTATTCCCTTCTCAGTTCATTTTCATTTTCTGGCCTTTTTCTTCCAAACTCAAAAAAAAAAAAAAATCTTGTTTAGAAATTTGTATCCCCCCTCTTCCTTCTGAGAACATTATCGAGTTGATATGAAGAAATTGCAGAGGATATGCCATTTAAGTAAGATGCACTTTTAATCACTGGTCATTAAAATGGTTATGTTAAATATACTCAATTACATGCATGACTAAACTCTAACAGTACTTTCTATTCTCCCAGCTGCTCACGTATTCCTAAACGGTAGTCTGCGGTGGAAACTTGATTATGCTGAATCCATACATTTCCATGGATTTCATCAGCCTAATTAATGCCTCAGTGTGGTCCTGGGGTCTGAATGAACCTTTTACTGTCATTTGAGGTTGAAGGCAGTGTTGGAATGTGGAAGTTTCTCTCTCTCTCTCTCTCTCTCTCTCTCTCTCTCTCTCTCTCTCTCTCTTCTCTTCTCTTCTCTTCTCTTCTCTTCTCTTCTCTTCTCTTCTCTCTCTCTCTCTGCTCTCACTGGTACTTTGAGGATTCCACTAAGCAAGGCAGGTAGCAATCGTTAAAGAAAGAAAGAAAAAAAAAACTATTACACGATGAGGAAACCCGTTCAAATGTCAGGGAAAAAAAAATAGGCAGCTTCTTTATTTGTATATTCTTAATTTCATAGAGAGCCTCCAAATATTTAGTAAGGCAGAAATACCACCATGCTATTGAATCTCAAAACTGCACTGAAAAGGGAAAGTTGGAAATAGATTTACAACCGGTGGCTGAACCCGTTTCTTTTGCTCATCAAAGCTGCCCTGCTCCGTCCTTTCTTCCGGCTCCATCACTCCTAGACTGCTCCCCTCTACTGCAACTTTCATCTTTCCCGAGGAAGCACTCAGGGCGTGTTTTCACAAGAAACTCAAATCACCCCCCAAGTGGGTGACTCCATTCTGTCTTTTCAGGTGTAAATTTACATTTGAATACTTCTCAACCTCACTGACCCCTGCTATCCCTGGCCCTGCCTCCACAGAGCGGCTGCCAATCTACAACCCCACAACTTGCAAGGGCAGGCAGAGGTCGAATTTCCCAAACTCCTCCCCTAACCCCGAGACCAACAAGTGCTCACACTTCCCAGGAGAGATAGCCTGATATGTCTGTTCTTAGTGAGATATATGTGGAAGAGTTCCTTTTAAGATGTATTTTCTCGGTGACCAAAAAGAGTACAGAGAGAGAGACAGAGACATTGAGAAAGCAAAGAGAGGTGGAGATTCTGGAGTCTTTAAGAAATGTAGTAACTCAGGCCTGGTGTGCTGGTGCATTCCTTTAATTCCAGCACTTGGGAGGCAGAGGCAGGCAGGCGGATGTTTGTGAGTTCAAGACCAGCTTGATCTACACTGTGAATTTAAGACAGCCAGGGATACACAGAGAAAACCTGGGGGGGGGGGGGAGAGAAAAAAATGTAGCAACTGTCGCAAGTGGACATTGAAACTTTTCCTTCTTCTTGAGTCCCCAAGAATCTGTGCTCCCAGAGCCAGATTCTATGCCGCCATTGGCCTAGAACTTGAGTCTGGGGGGGGGGGGGAATGTCATACCTGGTTCCCATCTAGTGAATAGAACCACAGGATTTCAGATCTATAAGCTTGGAGCTTCATGTAAGTTATGCTGATGTAATGATTTTTGTACTATGAATAGTATATTTCAGGGTTGAAGATTAGTCTTCTGTAGGGCCTTGCTTGGATAAGGACAGGGATGCTAGAGGGTTAGTGTACCAGAATTGGTGGCCTGGCACATACTGTGGGCCATTTAGACAGATCACTGGAGACTCAGAGTGTCTGCAAATGTAGCTAAGACAAAGCTTAAGGAACTCCCATAGAGGGCACATGCCGGTGGCCAGACCCTTACGAGGGTTTAGGGGATGGTCTCTTCATTAAGTGTAGTGCTTTATACCATTGGTTTGAAATTTAGGAGATGGGAGGCAGGAGATCAAACGCTGAATATTTGAGGCCAGCCTTAGCTACAAGGAGGACACTATATCGAACCTAGAAGAAAGAATAGGACAGTCTTGGAAAGCTTCCCATCCACCCAGCAGCACCTTACCTCAGACTGGGATGGGATTTAGTCATTTCCTATAATGGCAAGAAAGGCTAACAAACTGATCAAATGTCCAGTTAGCTGTCTCCATAAACATCAGAGGTTAACCGGTCCCAGCTGGTGTGATGTTCCTGATCCTGACTCCCCCTGTCCCACTTTCACCGGCGACACTTGTTTCTGAAATAGTGACTTGGTACCTGCGTGGGCTTTGTCCCTTCTGTTCCCCTTGCTGTTCTAGAAAAGCCTGTGGACCATGATCGTGGTTGAACTCTGCTGTGTCCACAGCCCTCCAGCAAAGTTGCCAAAGAAAGACTCTGACGGAGTGCCTGCCGGACACGCGCAAAGCATCCGGTTCAATTCCCTGCACAGCATAAACTGGGTGTATACGGCGCATGTCTGCGATCTCAGTACGTGGGAGGCACAAGTTCAAAGCTAGCCTGGGTCTGAGCCCCTGTCTCAAAAGACTAATTGGAATGTGTCGGGTGGCTTCTGAGAGCGTGTAAAACGAGGCTGATTTGAAATCCTGTCCATTTGCAGAAGCTCTGGTTGTTCTATTTTCTTTCAGAGCTAAGTGGGTGCAACATACCAACCAGAAAGCTGAGCAAATTAGAGGTGGTGTAAAATCCACCTGGTTTCATTGTCAAATCAGAGATCTGAATGATGGTAGATGTAGGAAATGCAGACTCCAACAGCTGCGGTTTAGCAATGACCAGTGTCACACATCTATGCTATGAAACGGTAAGCTGTGTCACTTGGCCTGCTGGTGTCCGATCTCCCTCTAACTTTGTTTCTTTTTTGTTTGGTTGGTTGGTTGGTTTTGCTTTTCCAGACAGGATTTCTCTGTATATCTCTGGCTGTCCTGAAACTCTTTCTGTAGACCAGGCTGGCCTCAAATACATAGAGATCCACCCGCCTGTGCTATTGGAGTGCTGGGATTAAAGTTGTGTGCCACCATTGCCTAGTTACCTCTAGCTTTCTTATGCATGTATTTATTTACTTACATGGATAGTTTGATGTAGGAATGGGGCTACTGTGTTATTTGCTGCACAGACTCTGACAGAATTCTCAGAGTATTTTTACCAATAGTGTGTAAATAATTTGTGGTGTGCCATTTAACAGTTGGTCATATGCAGTCTTAACAAAGTTTTGGGGAGAGTTAACATGTTTTCTGTAGGATGTATTCCAGAGTAGGTGCATCCAGTAACAGGTTTTTAAATGAACTCCCATGAATCAGGCCACTGAGTTGAGTAGAAAGCACCGCACCGCGTCACAGATAACAGAGTTGGTCCAGTCTTGGGTTCCTCTTCTCCTCTGAGTGGCATGCTAGCCTTCCTGAGGCAAACTGCATCAAGGCTATGCATGTCTCCAGCAATGGGGAATTTTGGGACAAAGACGATTCAGAGTGTGTCCTTGTTTTCCGGAGTTGCAGGATTTAGATGCTGCAGAACCCTGGCAGTGGCCTTGCAGGCTGGCTTTGGAACTGTTTGGTGCTTAGTTTCTGAATTCTACTTTTAAATCCAAATCTGAATTTTTTTTTTTCCATTGGTTCAGGAAAGAAAAAAAAAATACTTAATTTGAAATCCTGTTATAAATTCTATGAAAGCCAACTTAGAAGACCTTAGAAATAACTCTGAGTCCCACATCTCAATTTGCTGCGCTGGCTCCTGTGGTTGTTTCTGAAAGAAGAAAGGGAACACCTGGTGTCTAACCAGGAGAAAAGCGGATTCCAGCATCTCAGTTGCTCAGTGGGGGCAGGCCTCTGCACTCACAGCGATCAGGAAATTTAAAGCCGGTTGGGTACATCTGCAAACAGCACATTTCCCAACTCGGGAAATGCCAGTTCATGTTATTTCTGTGGCTAGGAGTTGCTTAGGATCTGTGACAACTGAGGTTTTCCTATTGATTATATGACAATGTTGTTCATAGCGCTCACAAAACTGAGAAGAGAGTCCAGTTTAGCAAGGTGATTCTTAACTCTGAGTGCTGTGCCTTCATCAAAGTGAGGAAAATGAAATTCGAGCCCGAGAAAGTGCAAAGAGGAATTCAGTTTCGAACCTGAACTTTTATAACTAACTCAACCCCCCAGAGGAGGGATGCCACTGGCTGTTTAATTTGAATATTTATGATCAATAATCAATCTTAAATCATATATTAAGAAGGCAGAGAGGTGGCTCAGCAGTTAAGAGTACTTGCTACTCTTGCAGAGGACTTAAATTCAGTTTCTATTACCCATGTCAGGAAGTTCACAACTGCCTAGAACTCTTACCTCTAGAGAATCTGATACTTCTGCCCTCAGTGGAATACCAGTATTCACGTGCACACACACATACAGCACACACATCCACACAAATGAAAATAAAGATAAATGTTTTTTTTTTGGTTTGGTTTGGTAAGAAACCCCAAGTGTATCGGAGGTCGTTGTAGATGTTTAAGGTTGCTTCTAGATTTTCGAGCACATGCACAATGAGAGCAGCCGTTAGCAGTGTGAGATGGATGGGTGGAGGCCAGGATGGAGGCACTCAATGCACATTGCTCCAAAAAAATCTTCAAACTTATATTTAGTTCTTAAATAACTTGATGTGCACATATTCTTCCGATGTAGCCATAGAGGAAAATACCATTTTCATTTTGTGCATTGTTTTCTCTATGGGAAGGCACAGGCAAACACTCATCTCAGTGGAAGTCCAGAGACTCTCAAGGCCCTAGGACTTCAAACAAACAAGCAAAAACACCTGAGGCAAGAAAAATTGTAGGTCAAGGATGCGGAGGACATGCACCTGTCGGCTCAGATAGTGTTTAAGTGCAGGTAGGGCAGAGAGCGGCACTGGTGGGGGCAGCTGGAGAGCTTGCAGGTACCCCATGGTCTGTGCTGATAGGAGCACAACTGGAAAACTGCAACCTGGGCGAGGGTCTGCAGCTTGCCCCATCTCATCATTCGGTTCTGCTTGTTTGTTGCTGAAAGCCATCTATCTAGCTTGCTGCGGCCATGCCACCTGCCATGTGTCAGTCTGATTCATTGCCAGCAGTAACTTTTCCTGGAATCTCACTCTCTGGCACTTGTATTTTGGGATTAAAACTAGATACTGTAAGGGACTAGGGACGTAGCTCACTTGGTAGACTGTTTCTCTAGCATGCTGGAAAGCCTGGATTGCCTACATAAACCAAACACGGCAGCATATGCCTGCAACTCTGAAGATTAAACAAAAGGATCAGAAGCTCAAGGGATATAGCAAGTTGGAGGCCAGCCTAGGCTACAGAGAACAAAACCTGTGGTTGAGAGAAGCATCCTAGTCACTGTTCCTCACAGAGACAAGGTCCAGGGTAGCTGAAGGAAAATGAGCACAGAAGCCATTTCATCATATCCCCGTATAGATCACGTGAGTTCTGATGATCTGGCTCCTCCTGTGACACCCCTTTCTCCAGAGCCTTCCACAGTCCCACCACCTCTGTGGTTGGGCTATGCTTGATGGTGATATATGTGTATAAGTGTGTATATGGATGCTTGTGGTTTTGTGTGCAAGTTTGGCAGGGGGCTGGGAGTGGTGGAGATGTCCAACTTCCATTCGCCCATCACCTGGGTAATTCTAGGTCCTCCCTGAGTATTAGGATACAGGCATGTGCACCATACCTAATCTATGCAGTAAACGATTGAACTGGAACCTTTATATGTTAGGCAAGCCTTCCACCAACTCAGCTACAACCCAACCCCTCTAAACATAGTGGTGCACTCCTGTAAACTCAGCACTGGGGATGAAGGAGGCAGGAGACTCAGACACTAAAGTGTCTCCCTACAATGCTCTTGAACAAACTGGAGGGAGAATCATTAAGGTCTGATTTATTTGGGTTCTTTTCTATTTGTAGATGTGGTGACTATTGCTATCTTCATCTGTCTATGCCCCTCATTTTGTACTGAGAATATATATGGTGGCCAAGAGTGTCTTGGGGGCAGGTAGATTGGGCATATGGACCATTTACTGGCCTCACCCATCTTTTTTGACAATCATCAAAATTTATTATCCATAGAGTTCCATTTAGAGAGTGTTCACCAGCTGTGTAAGAGACCCTAGCTTCAATCTCTAGTGCCAGAACAAACCGTAAACAAACTAGCAGTCAAAGGCTTACATGTAACACAAGTGTGAAGTATCTCCCTAGCATCAGGACTCCACGGGCTCCATCCCCTGAATATCATAAACTGGTATGGTGGCCCACACATATAATCTCAGCACTCAGAAGGTGGAGACAAGAGGAGCATTGGTTCAAGGCCATCCTCAGCACCATAGTGATTAAGAGAACAGCCTTGATTATATGAAATCTTGTCTTAATTACAATATCAAGATTTCTGTTTATTTACGTGAATGCATGAACATGGAGGTCAGAAGATGTCCTCCTTACACTATGTAGGTCCCAGGGATTGAACTCAAGGTGTCAGGCTTTGCAGCAGTTGCCTTCTTCCACTGAACCATCTTGTTGGCCCAATAATTCTATTTTAGACATGAACCTGAAAAGGTACTAGGGAGAGAGAAAGAGAGAGAGAGAAAAAAAAAAGACAAACTGACAAGTTTTCCCTGGTGTGGAATCTAGTTTCACATTACTTGAAAGCAAAAGTTGGAGGAAGAAGGGGTAAGTGGGAAGGGATAGGATAGGGTCTGAGTCTGAGCAGTAGCCAATGTGATGCATGTGTGTGATGGATGGTATCAGTGTGTTATAGCAGAAGACATCCCATCTCTAACAGTTTCCCGAAGGCCTAGGAAGGAGGCCAGAGGGAGGCCTTTGCATGTGTTGGTGTTTTGAAACAGACTGGTTCAGTTGCCCATGCCAATCCCCTTCAAAGATCAGGGCCACGGATGGATGTGTCAAGAGGAGCAAAGCAATCATCTCCAAAGACAGGATGTGGGCCAGGCCATCAGCTCTTTTCTCCACTGGCTTCACCCCTGATCAGGAACACACCCAGAAAGGATGTTCCCTCTCCTCACTTCCACAAGCTTTGCCCCCACATTCTTCTCTCTGTTCAGCTCTGGACTCAGCTTCTTGTTTCCATTGAATTTTAAGACGGGGTTTCTTGTAGTCCAAGTTAGCCTAGAACTCACTGTATAGCTGAGAATAGCCTTGGCCTTCTGATCCTCCTGTCCTCAGCTGCTGAGTACTGGGATACAGGCATGTGTCACCATGCATAGTTTATGCAGTAAAAGATTGAAGCCGGACCTCTACATATGCTAGCTAGGCAAGCCTTCCACCAACTCAGCTACAACCCCAGCCCCACCGGGCATAGTGGTGCACACCTGTAAACTCAGCACTGGGGATAAGAGGCAGGAGACTCAGTCACTAAAGTTCATTCTCATCTGCAAAGTAAGTCCCAGGCCAGCCTGGTGTATATCAGACTCTATCAAAAGAAAAAGAAGAGGAAGAAGGAGAAAGAAAAGAAATAAGGAATAGTTATCTTTTTCCCATCCCATTTCTTCTCTGGGTCCCCCTGGAAATTTTTCAGAATTAAATTATGATTTAACCAAAAGTTAGGAGAGAGAGAGAGAGAGAGAGAGAGAGAGAGAGAGAGAGAGAGAGAGAGAGAGAGGAGAAATTCTCCCAAAAAGTAATGAGTAAGAGAAATATGGGGCCTCTCCGCAGAGACTGAGTGAAGCGTCACATCTGAAAGCAGCCACAGGTGACAGCCAGTGGTAGGAAGGAAAGGATTCTTTCAACTCTCTTTTCAAAGTTTTTGGGTCCTGAAGACAGACAGCAGAGCTGGAATCAAATGAAGCAGCATTAAAGCAGCTCTGTGAAGTCTTGTTTGGACAGACGGTCAGCCATCCTGGGTCATATAGCTCCAGGCTCTCTGAGCAGTCTTGCCACTGGTAGGGGAGATAAACTGAAGGCTGACAACCCTTCTGTTTAACATCAACTAAAATTCATAGGTCAATGTTATTGGCCATAACAAGTCAAGGAAGGAAATTAGAGAAATAATATCAGCAACATGACCTCGCTGTATTCCATATAATACACTTCCTGGGAATCTTTGTGAAGCTTCTCAAGGCTCGGGAGTTTGTTTCTTTACACCTGGGTTCATGGAATCTCTGCTCAGGTTGTTCCAGGAGGAGTACTGAGTACCATAAGTCGTTCTGCATTTGGTACCTGAAGGTCTCCCGCTGATGTTCCTAGTTGATATTCCCTGTTCTGTAAGAGGTGTGAGCAGGCCTGGAAGGCCAAGCTAGATCTAACAGTGGATTCCAGCTACTGGGGCCTCTGGAGTTCAGACTTTGCTACTATAATTTTATCTGTATGTTTTAGTGTGTACTGCACACCACAACACGCTTGTAGAATCTCCACCATCAGAGAACATTCAGCTTAATGAGTTGCTAAATAAAATATCCGTATCATTGCATAAATCTTTATGCACAAAATGAAACATGAGGACTGGAGTGTAGCTCAGTTGGTAAAATGCTTTTCTATCGTGCAAGAAGCTCTGGGCCGGATCTCCAGCACAAAATAAACCAGCGCTTGAGAGGTGGCAGCAGGAGATTCTGAAGTTCAAGATCATTAAAGAAAAAAAAGGAAGAAAACTGAAAACTGGGGGGTGAGGGGTCTGACAACTGAAGAAGCTAATTGGAGGGTCTTGGGAATAAGACACTTATCCTTTATCTTTTTTTTTTCTTTTTCAGATCAAACCTAGAAATTATATTCTCCTCAAGATCCATTTAAGAGAATCTGGCTGGTTGCTTTGGTCTGAGAGTTCAGACATCTCTTGCGAAACTAAGAATGACCTCATTTTCCATTTGCTGGGTCCTCCTGTTTTGTCATCCCTGGGCTCTGTAAGAAGCTTGCCAGGAGGTCCCCAGCGCTGGAAGGACCATGTGAGTTCATCTCAGACAATGGGTGGCACCACGGTTATAGTGACTCACACAGTGGAGAACCACATTCTCTCTGTGGACGATCTTGACAGCATGTATTTGTTAACACAGCAAGGTCAGCTGGAGCTCTGTCCTTCTGTGGCCATTCTGAATAAAGTCAGGGGATGGGGGGACAGAGACAGACAGAGACAGAGAGAAATAATTCCTGAATTATATTTTGTTTCCTTTTAAAATTAAGATAAATTAATCAGTGATACATGCCTGTAGTCCCAGCCCTAGAAAGGATCAGACAGGAGAATCTCAAGACTGAGGTCAGCCTGGGCCAATGGAGACTCTTTTTCAAAGAAAACAAATAACCATTTGGGCATGATAGTGCCTTTTGATCCCAGCACTTGAGAGGCAGAGGCAGGCTGATTTCTGAGTTTGTGGCCAGCCTGGTCTACAGAGTGAGTTCCAGGACAGCCAGGGCTACACAGAGAAACCCTGTCTCAAAAAACAAAACAAACAAACAAACAAACAAAAAACATGATTTGGCCAGATGTGGTGGTTCATGCCTTTAATCCCAGCACTTGAAAAGTAGAACTAGCAGCGAGTTCAAGGTATTCAAGTCTACATATTGAATTCCAGGACACTCAAGAGTACAGACTAGAGAGACTCTGTTTTTAAAACACACACACACACACACACACACACACACACACACACGGGGGGGGGGGGGGGGGAGGGAGGAAGAGAGAGAGAGAGAGAGAGAGAGAGAGAGAGAGAGAGAGAGAACGACTTAGTGAATATGCAGATTTATGCATTCTGTTTCAGGAAGTCAGTGGTGATTATAAAACAGTAAAAATCAGCCACAGCAGAAAACACCTTCAAGATCAGCTTACCTGTCACATCTGTGTCACTTTTGGTGTGGCAGTTGTTACATTTCTATAATCTATCTTTTGAGGGAGGCTCAGAATCAATATGAAATGATACAAGTTTACCTCTTGACTTTGTGAATCAGGCTCTCGTATATTCAAAGCTGACCTCGAACTCCTGAGATAGCAGTGGATGGCCTTGATCTGGGAGCAAAGGTGCTGTCGTTTCCAGCGGAGAAATGATATCTAGACCAAAGACATTGTTTTATTATACAGCCGATGCTTCTTTAAATGCCTGGCAACCCTCCCTTTCCCACTGCTTGATAGTGTGTGTGTGTGTGTGTGTGTGTGTGTGTGTGTGTGATGAGGTAGATGAGAAAAGTAAGGTGGATCAGGGCAGCCACAGCCATTGAAAGTCTATGGTTTCATTTCACAGAATTAATTGTTCAGCTCTCTACTTGGTTTGCCATTGCCAATGTTGTGTAGGAGGCCGAGACTCAAATCCAGGCCCTTACCACCAGGGACTGTCATTCTTAGCCTTCTGAGCTTAAAAAAAAAAAAAAATTATTTTGATTTTTATTTAATTTTATATTGCAGCCAGGAACTCTGTGTTATGGCCTGTGACCAAAAGTCAAGTGGCAGTTTTTCTAGTGTGTCTGAATTTGCTATGAAGAATTGAAACTGCCGGGCGGTGGTGGCACACGCCTTTAATCCCAGTACTTGGGAGGCAGAGGCAGGTGGATTTCTGAGTTCGAGGCCAGCCTGGTCTACAGAGTGAGTTCCAGGACAGCCAAGGCTATACAGAGAAACCCTTTCTCAAAAAACCAAAAAAAAAAATAAATAAATAAATAAAAAAATTAAAAAAAAAAAAAAAAAGAATTGAAACTGTGAGTGTTTTCTAGTCTGGCACTTTATAATAAGGTTGTATTTGGTTTTAACATGAAAGAGCATTTGAAGGTTTTTAAAGCTTCAGTATTTATTGTTCTAAAATAAAGTACATTTTTCCTCTGTGTATTTTCTGTTATGTGTAAAGTATTTCTAGATTTTTTTATTTTAATTTTTATGTGTCTAGGTATTTTATCTACACATATGACTGTGAACCATGTGCATGCCCAGTACCCATGGAAGTCAGAAGAGAGCATTGGATTCCCTGGGACTTAAGTTACAGACAGGTGTAAGCTGCTGTGTGGTTATTGAGAATTGTACCTGGGTCCTCTGAAAGAGTGGCCAGCGGTCCTAATTGGCTGAGCCGTCTCTCCAGCCCTGGGTGTTGTCTTTAATATTATTTTTGTGAAGTTGTTTGTTACAAGATAAAGTATGTAATAACAAGTTTTGGGGTTTTTTCCCCCCCTAATTTTATTATTTCAAGGGAAGCACAATGAAGACTCTTCACTGAAGGGGAAAAAGTACCCTGAGCCTGTTTTTGAATTTAAAAATGTTTATTTGGAGATTTCCTCCGATAGGTAGAATTTATGCTGGGTCGTATTTCAAAGCCGATTATTCTCTGAGAGGAGAAGGGCAATATTAGGATTTCAAAGACAATCACGTTGTGTAAAAAGATTTGCTTGTGCCTCATTCATGTGTTGTCAACAATATGACCCAAAAAAATAGGAAGAAAGAGAAAAAAAATGACGTGAAGCAAACATAAAAACACTATCTGCTTCAAACATCAAACTTTTTAGTTTGAAAGAGCATCTTTTAGGTCTTTATCAATATCCAAAGTATAAACAAGTCAAAGGTGTCTTTCTTGTTCTTTTAGAAAACATTAACTGTGATACACATCTCTGTGAGGTAGGTTTTAACATATTTTTTCCTATTTTCCCCCTACCCCATTCAGTAAGAAGGATAAGCCTTTAGAGTATCCAGTCACCGTGGTAACTGCCAAAAAAATTCTCCTGAAGTTTGAAGAGGTCAGTTCTTGGGGTCGACAACTCTGCCCTCTCCCTGAGCCCAAGCAGTGCCCGTCCTGTGGTTAGAGTGTCAGGCCAGATCTGACCGTGGGAGGTGCTCCACTCTGGCTTGGAGAGAAATTTTTTGAGTCAGTTCATGGCCTAGACTCTCCAGGTGGCCTCCAAAATCAATTCTGACCTCCTGACCCTGTCTCACAGAGGCATAGCATGCACCCTAAATAAGGATTTAGCCAGAGACGACAGCATTTGCTGAATGTTATTGGGGACAGTATAAACACTTTAAGAGGCAAGTGAGGGGTTGTCAGCCCCAGAAATCATTAAAGCTCACGGA
This sequence comes from Rhabdomys dilectus, assembly GCA_019844195.1. Lineage (NCBI taxonomy): Eukaryota > Metazoa > Chordata > Mammalia > Rodentia > Muridae > Rhabdomys > Rhabdomys dilectus. The sequence continues at coordinate 16,757,995 of JADRCG010000008.1, forward strand.
GCAAAACAAGGAACTCTGCTTTCAAAAGTCACAAGTGTATCTGATTCAGATTCCCTACCTGACTAATATCAGTTTTATGTAAATAATAAAACAAACATTGTTACTCTTTTATATATTTTGCTACAAATATGCAAATAAGGTAGAAAGCTCTTCGAGAAACTAGACAAAGCCAGGCAAGTATCCTGCAGTAGAGAAGAAAGCTAATTATTAAAATTCATTAGTAAACAAAGAACTTGTAACATTGTTAAATAGTAAAGTGTGTACCTGTTTTGAAATGTTTTAAAGGAGGAATTTTGACAGCAATGCCTTCTCTGGACAAATCTGGGCAGTGGGGATTCGTGATGGAATTGTCTGCCTCACTCTCTTTGCTACGCTGTAAAGCAAATGACTAGTAGCCTCCATTTGGATACAAAGTAGAGAAAATTTGTAAGTAAGTAAAATAACATCACACATACCTAAAGAAGAAGGAAAGAGAGAGAGAGAGAGAGAGAGAGAGAGAGAGAGAGAGAGAGAGAGAGAGAGAGAGAGAGAGAGAGAGAGAGAATAGAAAATGTAACAGTGTCTCCCAGCAGAGTTACAAGTAGCCAACAGTAAACTACTTCAAGCTCAAGCCTGGGAAATAAAACTAAGGTGTATATATGCTTGTGATTGTGTATGTGCAAGCTGTCTGGGGCATACACACTTATATACCCTTGTGATTCTATTAGTGCATGCACATTTGTATATGTGCACACACACACTCTTTCTTTTTTTAGAATGCATTACTTAAGTTATAACATTAAGTTTCATTTTTCCTGGGAGAGCACCAGTCCTGACCACTCACTGAAAGAAGCCCAGAAGGGCTCTGCCTTGACCCCCACTGAGTTCCCCCTCAATCCCTATTTGCTGTTCCCCCTTTGCTGGCTCTGCAAATGGCAAGTTCCTTCCCCATAGGAAACAACTGCCATGCCTTTCCATCTGATTCTTTTGTGGAAATTCTAAGTGAGGCTCAATATCCTTTGGGGTGCAGACTGGGAGGGGGTGCTCTACACACACATTTCCTGCTCCAAGGCCTGGGCCTTACTAGGCTTCTCACTCCATTAAATCCCTATTATAAAACTTATCTCCACAAAGCCTATTATAGTATTCTGAGAACAAACTGGACCATGAATAACTTAGTTGGAAGTGTAGATTATTTTCTACTCAAGAAAAGTTAGACATGACAACAGCTTAGCTAGGAGAACAGTGGTTAATCTTAAATAGACGACTCAGAGTTCAATAAAGAGCACATCCGCTATTTCCTCTTCACCCTCACGACACACTTCTTTGTCTTAAGTATGTCCCCATGATGCCATTGTTCCCCAGCACAGCATAGAGCTCACAGGGATGATGTCCTTTTAGCAATGGATCTGTAGACAGATAGATTGCTCAAGGGGCCCCTGTACTCTGATGTGGGGTGAAATGATAGGAACAAGATCAATCTCCCAATTAAATATGATTATGTTTACTTTTTTTTTTTCATGGAGTCCAGGCATGATGGCATGGTGGTACACTTCTTGAATCACAGCACTCCTGAGGTGGAGGGCAGACAGATCTCTGTGAGTGTAAGGCAAGTCTGATCTATGCAGTGAGTTCCAGGACAGCCAAGTTACATAGTAGAATCCTGACTCCAAAAGGAGGGGGGGGAGAGTGAGAGAGGAGGAGGAAGCAAGGTTTTGTTCTTATGGAATGTACTATAACTTACAGAATACTTTAAGTTTCACTGTTTTTACATTTATAAATTAAGGCCGGGCGGTGGTGACGCACTCCTTTAATCCCAGCACTTGGGAGGCAGAGGCAGGCAGATTTCTGAGTTCGAGGCCAGCCTGGTCTAGAGAGTGAGTGCCAGGACAGCCAAGGCTATACAGAGAAACCCTGTCTCGAAAAACCAAAAAAACCCAAACAAACCAAAACAAAAAACATTTATAAATTAAGGACGAATGTATATGTGCATGCATTTGTGTGGGTGTGGGTGTGGGTATGATTGTGCACACATGGTTAAGCATGCAAGTGTTTGGACAAGCCCATGCGATGGAACATAGGAAGTTAGAGAAGAACTTGTGGGAGCTGTTTCCCTCTACTATGTGTATCCCAGAGATGGAATTTATGTTGTGAGACTTAGCAGCAATCACCTTTCCTTATGGAGCCATCTTGCTAGCCCTGAAATACCTTTTGACTCTTAACTTTTTGACACCCTAAAATAACATTAGAAAGACCCCATCATGAATCTTGCTTAAAGACAGCATCAATTTAGATAATTTAAAAAAAATTTTTTATTGTTATGGTTAGATGGGGTCTCATGCAGTTCTAGTTGGCTTTGAACTCCCTAAGGATGACCTTGGACTCCCAATCCTCTGCATCTGCTTCTTAAGCTTTGGGACACCAACATTTGTCAGCACACCTCTTCTCTATCACACTAGAGGTGGAACCAGAGCTTCTTTGTGCATGCCAAACAGGCGCTATGAGCTGAGCCCCAGCCACCAACATGGATTATATAATTTAAGTGGGTAACACACAAAGAGGGGCTTTTTATAATCTTTGAGTTTTCTGTTCTTCACTATCATTATTTTGCTTTAGAGAGTAGCAAAGTTTTTATATCTTTTTATATATTTTGATTGATGGACTGATTGGTTGGTTGAGACACACCATCACTATGTATCCCTCACTGGCCTGAAACTCACTAGATAGACCATGCTGGCCTTGAATTCCCAGAAATCTGCCCTTTTCTACTGTTTGAGATTTTAAAACACTCATTGAGAGCTCCAGACAGTTTTGTGTAACTAAATGACTACATGGACTTCCCCTCCCATTTTGATCAAACCCAAGCCTTGACTATACTACACAAGCATTTTTACCTCTGTGCCCATTGATGGATTTTGTTTTGTTTTTTTCTCTTTCAGGGACAAGATCTCATGTAGCCCAGGATGACCTAGAACTTCCTGTGTATCAACAACTCATTATTTAGCCAAGTGTAACCTGGAGCTTCCTTCTGATCCTTCTGTCTCTGCTTCACATACTTCTGCTTTAATTCTGTGCTGGAAACCAAACCCAGACTTTCTTTTTCTTTTTTTCTTCTCTCTCTCTCTCTCTCTCTCTCTCTCTCTCTCTCTCTCTCTCTCTCTCT